>BMAW01097174.1:513729-554536 GCA_019974015.1 Nephila pilipes
GAAGCAGTGAATTACCCTACAGAATTTTTGAATTCACTTGATCTGCCAGGAATGCCGCCCCACATACTGCAGTTGAAAGTTGGTGTGCCAATTATCATGTTGCGAAATATCAACCAGCCAAAGCTGTGTAATGGTACGCGGCTTGCAGTAAGAAAATTAATGAGCAACAATTTTCACAGGACCTTTCAATGGTGAAGTTGTCCTTATTCCTCGCATTCCTATGATACCAACAGATATTCCATTTCAGTTTAAGAGATTGCAATTCTTAATTCAATTGGCATTTGCAATCACTATTAATAAAGCTCAGGAGCAATCTTTAGAATTGTGCGGCTTAGATTTAGAGGTAAATTGCTTCTCTCATGGACAATTATATGTTGCATATTCCAGAGTAGGCAAACTAGCCAATCTATATAACTGCACTGAAAATGGAAAGACAAAGAATGTTGTGTACCCTGAAGCATTGTAAAATTAACCTTTTGCCCTCAAGGACTCCAGGGTAGAGCCATTTCCAATTTTTGTATATTTTAACTGTTTAAGGCGGTTTTTTTTATTTAAATTATTGTAATTTTTTTATTAGTTTTTGGGCTGTTTATCATTTCTATGTTTTTTACTATTTTATGAAGTGCATGAACCTATTTATGTATTTTTGCACTTATTATGATTTTTGCAATTTATTATGATTATTTCTTATTTATTTTTGTGATTTTCATTTAATTAATATTTGCTTATGGTTGTTTCTTATATATTTTTGTGATATGCATTTATTTTGGTTTGAAACTATTTTTTGAAATACATGAACATATTTATATATATGTATTTAATTTATTATTATTATTATTTATTTTTGTGATTTGCATTTATACAATTTTTGCTTATGATTATTTCTTATACATTTTTGTGATTTGCCAATGCATTTCATTGTCGCATTGAATTTTTAAATGTTCTGAAAGAATGCCATCCCACATGCTGCAGTTGAAATTTAGCGTGGCAATTATGTTGCAAAATATCAACCAGCCAAAGCTGTATAATGGTACGCGACTTGCAGTAAAAAAAATATGTATATATTTTAACTGTTTTTGACTCTTTTTTTTATTTAAATTAATGTAATTTTTTTAATCAGTTTTGGGCTGTTTATCATTTCTCTATGTTTATTAATATTTTATAAACTGCATGAACCTATTTATGCATTTTTGCATTTAAGTTATCATTAAGGTTAAATCTCTGTAATTAAACCAGATTATCCATTAAAGAAAATTATGACCATTATAAGATTCACAATTGGCTGGATGGACAAGCTCTTTTCTTTTCATTTAGCTAGACTGAGCCACAGCAACGCGTTGCAGGGTACAGCTAGTATTATAATAAAATGTCTTAAGACCTAATATCCCGATAAATGCAGTCCTTTCTAAAGGCTTACAGTCAAAGTAAATGAAGGGGGGGATACTTAATACCATCAAAATAAACTACTTAAGATAACAACTTATTTCGATATATGCTTATTCTTACCCATTAATCTAAACTCGGTAACAATTGCAAAAAAAAAAAAAAAAAAACCACGAAATGCTTAGTTTTTCTGAAAAATATTTAAATTTTATTTACCAAAGTAATAATATTTGGGTTATGATGCTTTGACTGCTATAATATCAACTTATAAGATTGCTCAAGAAATAATGAGAGAAAAAAAATCTTTAAGCAAAAACATAAATAAAAAATTATATTTTTATATTTCAAAAATAAACCTTTTTTTTTTTTTTTTAAAAATTTACTGCATAAAAATACTGATTAAATCGTTCATTGAGAAAAAAGGAAATCAATATATGTTTCAGCCTTCTGATAGAAATTTAACTCTTCTGAATAAATAATTTCATTAATTGCTATGCTTCTAAATCCAGACCTCCAGATATTTACAAAAATAAGTATTTCTTTTTTTAAAAAACAACACTAATATTGCAGCGATATTCGTTTTCTGGCAATCGCACAAGAGCAAGAATTAGTTCTTGAGCCATAAACCTGTATTCATTCGTTCTCCGCATCCTTTCGAAAACATGCATCAACTGAAGCGAAGTAAACCTCTCTCTCTCTCTTCTTCTTCATAGATATATATATACTTCTTGCAAAGCTAGCAATTGAAGATCCAAGCTACAGAACTCTATATTCTCAAGAAGCCACTCTCTCTTGACTTCCAAGTCAACCAATAGGAAAGCTCGCACTGAGACCCAAATCAGAAAGACTAAATCTCAACCACAAACCATGTATTGCATCATTTCTACCGACCCGAGCTTGAAGGCCGCTCCGCGACCTTTGTGCTCTATTAAATTCCAAGTGATCCGATTGGAGATAAGCTTTGATATTGTACTTGTTACTATTGCATCTTACTACTCCTATTTTTTGTAATTAATTTTAAAGTGAAATATTCTTATATTGTATTGGAATTAACTTATGAAAGAAAATCTTAAGTTGAGATTATTCCTGGCCTTTTATTTCGCTTACAAATATTTTCTACGTGACAACATTAAGAAGCGTGTGTTTATTTGCATAAAGACTTTGTGAAATGTTTAAGACCGTGTGTAAAATTATCTCTTTTCGATATCTGAACAAATTATGAACTACTATAATCTCTTCAAAATTATTTTAAGCAAATCAATAGGTTCTTAGTCACATAAATTGTAATAATTAAGTTTTTTTTATTATACTTATACCTATCTTTTGTTTTTAAAATGTATCAACCAAGTTCATTTTCCCTCCTTCTTACTTTTACTAGTAGAAGCAGAGGTAACTAAAGGGTCATGGCATCGAGCTCGTGGTCGAAAATTATTTTTCTCCCAGCCATGTGTTCAAATTCCGATTTCTCTAAAGACCAGTTGTGTAGCCAAGATGGGGCACGTTAAATCTATCTTGGTTCCAAGTTCTCATTTTTGTGTGGTGTGAATATTAAGAGAGTGAGATACTGTTAGTTCGGGTATTATCTTTGTCACTTGATCTTGATTTAAAAAAAGAAAATCCGTCACACACTATAATCCCTAATGTTGCTTTTATGTGTGACGTTTTCGGCATTGATGTTTTCGCCATTCTGGTGGATGCTGTTTCCACCACGTTAGAGGATGGTTTTTCACTCTTCAGTTGAAGTCAGTTAACCTCGGTGCCGGAGGTAGGTTCGAACAGAACAGCTTTTGGTCCGGAGAAAAATTTAACGGCTACGTCTTTTTACTTATACCTTTAACAACCGAACTAGAAAAAAATTATCTGCCGGGCCGGTTGATAATCGCTTTCATCTTTTTCCGTTCTTTGTAATGAATTGTGGAATAGAAGTGCCACTCACCCCTACCTTGGGAGGAAAGTCTCTAAACCGGAAAGACACTCTCTAAACAATATTTAGAGAAGGTTGTTTTTCATGTCATTTCTCCAAATCACTTGCATCCCCTTTTGTATTAAATGTCTTTTGAAACATTTCCAATGACATCATCTTCAGTTTTTAGTTGAGATGGCCAGTCTATTTGACGATGTGCCATAGCCTGTTATATTCCTAGACATGATTTTATAAGTGGGTGACTTAGATGTACCTTGTGAGTGTCTTAGTTAAACACATTGAGACAAGTTTTGCGTCTATGATGTAACTAGTAGCTCAGGCAATGATAATTACTGATGCTCATGCTCTGGTTGCTAGACACAGAATTACTGCCCAAATTAATAAACTTTCTTTTGTCCTCTGAAAGGGAATATTTAATGTTTGGTATAACAAGTGAAACAGTAGAAGATTTCTAACATGATAGGTTTTATTTTACTATCAGCAGCTAATATATCCCGTACTACTGATGAGAGAAATGGTAAGTCAACTCAACACGACAATTAATAGTTCATTCGCTCTTGTCACTTGATCGAGGCTCAAAATTACGAGGTTCGTTACCAATAGCCCTCGTTTTGTTTCTAGTAAAACATCAACAAAAACAACCAAACAAAAAGCTCATTGGTAAATGTTATTGTTCATTATCCACAGTCATGTATAATTCTTCTGCACTGGTGCGACAGTAGTAAGCAGCGTAGTACGCGGGGCGGAAGTGACGTCATACTCCCCCTCGCCCTCTTCTTGCCGTGTAGGTCTGGATATAACGATAAGGTTATCGTGTGTACCCAATGCATCGGTAAGGGACCCCACCCCGTTATCTTTGGGATTGTTATTTACGGAGCGATAAGCTAGTTGTGTTGATAAATAAGTTCTATTCTAGTTAAATGAATATAATTGGAATAAAGGAATTAAAAGTATTTTCAGTCAAGATAAATTAAAAGATTTTTTTCTTCTTAAGTTAGAAGGAATATATTTTAAATAAATGATTCTCTTTTCCGCGCTAAGTTGGATCGGATATTATTTAATATATTTTTTTCATTTGAATGAACAGAATGAATATATTTTAATCTGAATTAATTGGAAGATATTTTTTGATTTCTTATCATAAGGTTTAGGAATTGAATATTTGTTTAATACACGTTTTTCGTTTGAATGAACTGAATGAATATATTTTGAATTTCTTTCTTATACTGTTTTACGACCACATTTATTTTGCATGTATATAAGCACTTGAATGTTCATAAAATTATTTATTCTTTATTAAGTATTAGCTAGAGGAATTTGAAAACTTTTATATATGCGTACCTAGTATGATATCGAAATGATTATTATTTTTATAACTGAAAAGAAATTCTTTTTTAAAACAACGAGTTATTTTTTTTTATTTTGTAATTTTACCTTTTTACTTAAACATTACTAATGTATATATCTTAACATTTTAATAAAATTCAAATGAATAGACTATAATTAAGAAACACACTTTTATTTGAATAGGAAATGAAATTTAATAGCTGTTTCTTACCCATTGAGCTTAACTTGATTTTTTGAAGACTGAAACAATCATGTTTTAGTACGAAATTATAGAAATATTCAGTAGGCTTATTTTTTTCATACATGCATATTTATTTTTAACAGCAATTTTGTTAAGTTCAATGATTTAATATATTCTGATTGATTTGAGTTTAGTATAAAAAACCTTAAATTATGAAATAATTACATTTGATCATAAGTAAGTTTATTGGGGAAAATTATTTTTACCATTAATATTTGAAAATATCAAGTTAGAATTTTTACAATGCTTTTCTAACAAATATTATATATAATATGAATAGGAAAACGAGTTGAACCTCTTTTGAATATGAAATTCTATAAATATTTACTAGATTTATTTTTAAAATGATTTTACAACAATTTTCTTACTGTAATAATTTTTAATGACTACTTCTTCAATTATTTTTCCTTTGACACACATACATATTTAACTTTTTCAAAAACTCACTTATAACAATCTTGTTTAATATTCAAAAAGTTAATTTTTTTCATGTATGCATTCTTTTTCTAGCAACGTTTAGTTAAATGAGTTAACTTCATAAATTTAGATCGAATTGTTAAGTATAAATAATTCGAAATAAAAACCAACGTTTTTAAAAACAACGTTTTTATATGGTGGCAAAGTTTATTAAAAAAATTATTAAAATATTAGTTAAAACTGGTCGAAAATATCTAAACATTGCATTGTTAGGCAAATAAGAACGGTTCCCAAAATTTCAGAGCTCTAGCTTGATGGGAAGTTGGTTAAATTAACAATAGACAATTTGATGACACACTGATACACATACATACAGACACACACCAAGTGAAATACATAACAACGTTAAAACTAACTAAAATTAATTAATCCGGAAAATTAAATGGTTGGAATACAGTTTAGTCAAACCACTCTTGGAGACAGGAATTATTTTGCGGTATTTTGCCAAATGTTGCTAAATTGGTCCGCGAAGCGGACTTAACATTCAGCCAAAAAAAAAAAAAAAAAAAAAATACCCCAAGTTTGGCAATTATTTAAATTGCGCCAAGTGATTGGGCTAAACTGCATTATTTAAAAAAATATGAGTTAAAACTTGTCACAAACGTCTAATTATTGCATTGTTAGGCGAGTACGAATGATTCCCAAAATTTCAAAGCTCTAGCTTGATGGGAAGTTGGTTGAATTAACAATCGAAATTTTGATGACACACACACACACCAAGTGAAATTCGGAAAAACGTTGTAAAAAACATAAAAATTTCCAAAAGTGTCCACAATTTTGGCCGCCACTGTGTATGTATGTATGGATGCATGCATTTTTAAATTTAATTTTCTATCCTATCCCATTCCCTAATTCAAAAAGGAAGAGTTCATTATTATTTCCTGATCTTATACCAAATTATTTTATTTATTAGATCTCGCGCTCATAAAATTTGTCTAATCCCTTTTTTCCACAATCGTAAATCTGTCAAAATAATCCTTTCTAGACTCCCTGTCTTTTGTTGGTTTTCCCTAGAATCCCTGATCCTGAATCACGTGTTCTATGATGTTTCTTATGGAAAATTCCTATTACATAATGGAATACTCTGAAAAATCGAGCACTTTTTATCGTCTCTTTTTATCATTTAAGAGATACGGTGGTTAAACCGCTCTAAACCCTTTTTTTTTTGCTTCGGCCCGGCCGGTCGGCCGACCTTGCGTAGCGTTTACCTAAAATGAAAAATAAATAAAGAACAGTGAACTTGATTGTGACTCGCATTCTTCATTACTAAAATATTGTTTACAACTGCAGTCGATAGAATGATTAAATATACTCAAGTAAATTCATTATATATATATATATATATATATATATAATACAATTTCCTTTTTGTTCTACTCTATTGATAGTTAAAAGTTAAAAATCGTCTCGAAGTTTTGCAGTGCGCAGTGTTACAAAAATAATGATAACTTACGTATTATTTCATGAAAAGTGTTACCTTTTCAGACTTATTTTTTTCAGTTTAATACAGGAACGACCTCTCCCCCCCCCATGAGTTATTCGAGAGATTTTTCCTTTATCTCATAGAATTTATTGCCTGTGGTAAACATTCGGGGTGCATCTCTGGGGTGTCTTGCGATCTTTTTTTTGTTTCCGATCCTTTTTCTGATCAACCGGAGTTCACTTTTCTTTCTTTCTTATTTTTAATATATCATAAAATTCACTTCCTCAGGTGCTGACCTTCTTTCGGCAAGTAAGGAACTCATGACCCGTAGGTACCCTGGGAATCTTTTTATTTCCTATGGCGTCACTGTCTTTGGTAAGTGGTCATGGATTTACGGCTGACTGTTTTAGTCTAGTCTTGGGTTCGTTCCCTGATGCCACTGAAGACCGGCCGTGTAGCCGGAACTGATGCGCGTTAGATTTGTCGGGCTCAAAGTCCTAACGTTGGCGTGGTGTGAAAGTTAGAAGAAGAAGGTGCAAGCTCAGGTGTCGTCCTCGTGACTTGACCGAGGTTCAAAATTACGAAGTCCATCGCCAATAGCCCTTTTGTTGCTTCTGTTGTGACGTTCATAAAACCAACCAATCTGTGGTAAACACGGATAACGTGCCCGTGGGATATCGTAGTGACCCTTTTCTATTTTTGATCCAATTGCTTGTCAAAATTTCTTTTTTTTCCCACTCTATTTCCTGCCTAGATTGCAGTTAAAAAAAAAAATGATTGGCGCAGCTCAGCCAAGTTTCGCCTTTGCGCCACAAACCCTTAACTGTTACTCGCTCGTAAACATCATAATTTCTGCCACTACTTTCCTCCTAGTTAATGAAAAAGTGTTGGAGCAGCTTGGCTAAATATGACTCTTGTTACAATGAAACCGATCAACCTAGCGTGAAAGGTCTTAATGCATATGTAAAATTTTCCATACAAACCAAATATTTGTGAGAGTCACCAACTCGATGATCCAATAACGGAAATAAATAAAATTAAATTAAAAAATTAATTATATTTATTCCGGTCGCTCTTTTCTACAAATTTCAAAAATGTTTTGGCGCGACATCTTATTTTTTAACTAGATAAGAAAAATAAAATGTTTGGAGATTTTCTGAGTGAAGTCCGTTTTTGCGTTTCTTGCTGAAATAGATTATCGTTTGTTTATTTCAAAGTGTGCACGGTGTCATCCTCGTTATCTGACCGTGACTCAGAATTTCGAAACCTGCCTTCAATAACTCACAGAGTATAATTTTATTTCGACGCTTAATATGATTAAAATAATGTAATCACGTTCGTATCAATTGATCTATTCTGTTCTGATGACTCACCAGATTGGTTATTATCTGGCTTCTTTTGTTTTATGCGCCTGTTTGAAAGGAATTTAAACATGCATAAAATTTTACCAGCACGCTCCCCCTCCTTTTTTTTTTAAACTTTAACGTTGTTCTTTTTATACATGAAAATATGCCTCTTCCATTTTTAGCCTACACAAAGGGGCTTTTGTTTTAGTACTACCACATAATGTCGTCTCTGGCCACTTATCAAAATAAAGTGTGAAATGCACGTGATTCGTTTAATCTAATTTGATTTCTTCTTATCGTTTCACAATAATTTCAGTTGGAATTGCAGTCGCTTCATCAAAGTATTCGTGTTGAAATTCGATTAATACGTAAACATTTATTTTCATTTTACCTTAACCAAAATTACATTTAGTTTAAAATATATTCAATTTAATAATTTATTGTTTACTTTAACTTTAATATCTGAAAATAATATTATTGTCCTTTTGAATACCTTATCGTTTGCTTTAATTCTAATATTTAATTGAATAATTTGCTTTTTGTAGCATAATCGTTTGTTTAATTCTTTTTATTATCAAAAAATGGCATTGTTTTAGTTTTGTAGAAGTCTTTATGTTATCTAATGTAACTAGAGGATGACGATGGGATAAAGAAAGCAGTAATAGACGTGGAAAAAATCATTTTATTTTAGAACGTTTTGTTAATCATTTAAGGCAAAGTTTTTTTACTGGTTATGATATTACCATATTGAATGAAATTTTTAGAAACCAACGATTAGTAACGTTATGCTACTGTTAGGAGATCAGTATCAAAAACAACCTTGTTTCGATAATTTTACTCCGTTCTGTCTACGACATAAAGATATTTTTATATGTTAGGATTAGATTTTTAATTATTTAAAAAAAAATCTGTTATTTGAAAAACTTTGCACAAAACAACTTATTTTTTGTTTTATTTTTACTAACAGATTTTTTTTTTTTCATTCATGGTTGATTGTTTTGATTTCAAGGGAGTTTGCTTTAAATATAGATTTCAAGCCTCTTCAATTTTCACTTTCAATAGAAAGGAACTTGTTTTCGAGATTTAACTATGAAATATTTTGAAAAATAAAAATAATTCGAGATAAAAACCAACGTTTTTAAAAACAACGTTTTTATATGGTGGCAAAGTTTATTAGAGAAAATTATTGAAATGTTAGTTAAAACTGTTAGTTATTTTTAATTTTAAAATTCACTTAAAAAGAGACATTTGTGAGAGTATTAAAAAATTCATAATACTCATAAAATCAAACATGTATTTGAAAGTTTGTAAGTCATTCTATTAAAAAAGAATGGGAACCAGAATTCAGAAAAAATTATTGTGATAAGACATGATGCCAAATATTGGAAACTTTCTTTCTTGCGAATAATTACTGACTAAAAGTCAGCAACCCTTACTATCTCGGAGATTGTAAAGGGGAGATAGTATCTCCCCTTTGCGAGTACAAAAGGTTTACGATAACCTCATGCGGTGTGGGGAGTGCCCGGTGCTCCCAGAGGTTGAAAGAAATTTTTCCCTCAATCCTAAAAGCGCCTAGAGGAAAGAATATTTTGACTTATTAAAATTATTGAAATATTAGTTAAAACTTGTCGCAAACGTCTAAATATTGCATTGTTAGGCGAGTACGAACGATTCCCAAAATTTCAAAGCTCTAGCTTGATGGGAAGTTGGTTAAATTAACGATCGAAAATTTGATGACACACACACTCACACACACACACACACACACCAAGTGAAATTCAGAAAAACGTTGTAAAAATACCTTAAATTATGAAATAATTACCAGTAAGTTTATTGAAAATATACTATTAATATTTGAAAAAATTTCAATTTACAGTTTCTACGTTTCTTATCTCATTTTCTTGACTGTAATTGCTTCGAAATGCTAGGAAACATCGGCTTACCGATAAATGCGGTGCCGATATTCTTTGCCATTTTATCTAGTGTATAGTGTAAAGAATGATTTCATTTCTGAGTTTATATTGATTTTTTCTGTAGGATTGTTCTGGTAAAATATCTTATCACTGATACAACGAACGTTTGCTAAATTAAGGAATCGGTATTTCCAAGGGTTATATTGGTTTTACTGTGAGAATGTTCTGGTAAAATATTTAATCACTGATACAACGAGAGGGTAGGTTTACTTAATCACGATAGAAGGATTTTCTGAAAAAATACTTTTGTTAACTTATTTCGGGAAAGTTATTATAAGATTTCTAATCATGGATAAAAGAAGAGGAGATCTGAGATCACAAAAGGAACTGTGATTGGGAGAAAATGATTTATTACCTTTTACGATAACTATAATTGGATTAAATATTGTATGACATCACGCAACTTTATGTATGCACTCTATACTTTTTTCATTTTTGACCTCTATTGTTAGTTGTCAAAATGAAAAAAGTCTCTCTCTATAAAGTTCTTTTGGAGCCATGTTCTGCCATAATGCTGATTTCAACTACAAGCGCAAATGTAATAATATTGTCAAGAAAATGTGTTTTAATGCAAACGAACTTACTATGGAGAATCTTCCAAAGCATATTATTAATCTAGGGGGCTTAATATTTATTTCGGTGAATACTTTTCAGAAGCAAGCACACGTACATATTCGACTTTATGTAAAAGACGACTGAGGTATTTTACATCCCACGAAAGACGGAGTGTCTATGAAACCTGAAGTGTGGAGTGCCTTTCACGGTCAACTTAGCAGTTTTCGTCCTTACGAAAAGTTCGAGAGTACATTCATTGTTAAAAAAAAATCTTTGCCTTTTTAACCTTTCGGATAAAGATAATGAATGCATGAGTATCCAAAGACTATTCTAGAGGAAAGATTCTTCTTTCCAATTCGTTCCAGAAAGGGTTCTGCTCAACGGTGAGAATTCAGGCAAACTACATGATTCTTTTGAACTAGTGCTTGAATGTATAACAAACAAACTGTTAATCTATACCTTTGTGAATATGCAGAACCCGAAGTAGATCGTCTTCCTGAAAATGAACATGATTTAAATTATGATGCAGACCATCCTTATAGACTTTACGAACTCACTGACTCAATGTGCAAGTGCCTAACAAAATATATTTCTAATTATATTTCATTGTTTGTTTAAAGGGATTGTGATGTATGTGAAAATGATAATGGTTTAGCAAAAGTGCAGGAGTGTATGAATGTTAATAAAAGAAATTGTTTTGATATTTATTTTGAAAGGGCTTCATATAGCATTGATTGGCATGCTTTTGCTATCGATTTTGTCAACTTAAATAAAAATAATCCTTTTATAAAACAATTTAGTAACGAAGTATTTTATTATATGGAAGTTGAAGAGGTCTTCAAAAAAAAAAAAAAAATAGAAGAAATGTATGTAAATAATAATGATTTGGATTTGTCAATGCCTTCTTTAGAATGTTTTTATGGTGTTTAATAAAAGTAATTTTCGTGTTTTTCTGAAATCATTACTTATTACTCTAGATGAAAAACTTTTAAAAATAATTTGTTTAAGCAACTGAAATTTTAAATGCGATTAATGTATCAACTTTAGTAAGTGGTTTTTGAGATAGATTTTTTTCCCCTTTCATATATTTTCTTAATATATCTTACAATTGTTTTTACTATATTCAAATCTGCTAATGTTAAAAATAGAAGTTTAATGCAGATACACGTAAAATCAAAACATCTCGAAGAAAGAAAATTTTTGGTTTTCTAGGAATGCTGTTTAACACTCTTAAAAAGAACGATATTGATAGGGAGAAAACATACAATTTCTATTCTTATGTATTTAATACTCTTACGTATGCACGCAGAAAATTTTGAAGTATGCATTGGAATTCCAATAAATAACTTATAATTTAATATTTTAACTACGTGTAACAAAACATAATGATTAATTTTTTCGTTTAATAATATTAGTAATTACATTTTAATTTTTTAACAATTATTTATTAGGATTTAATTGGAGAAAATCGTTATTGAATCAAAACTCGTAATTTTGAAAGACAACAATTCATATTTCTACAATTTCTTTTGATAAAATTAACACATTTTTAAAAAAAATTACTCTAACAGCATTATCAAACGAGTAAGTAATGAACTTTTATTTTGTATATGAAGATGGTTTCTGCTCTATTCGAAGTACATTATTGTATGGTAATAAAATTATAAATGGATTTTCTTTTCAATTGCTAAGTAAAAATAATTTATATTTAGTTTTGAGTTTGTCTGAAATATATTTTTGAAAACATTTTTGATACTTACAGCTTTTTTTTTTTTAAATTATATTTAAAAGACTTTTTATTTTTCTAACATGAAACATGTTACGTTTAAAATTTTCTATAATATTAAAAATATATTTTTTACTTAAAAAAATATTGTGTTATAAATTTTTTTTACTATAAAAGAGACGTTAAGTTTAATTTCTTACATTCTAGTATTAAAACTGCTAAGTTTAATATAATTTATATTGTTTATTTTCTAACATAAAAATAAAAAATATATACTTAAGTTGTTTTTTTTTAACACAAAGAAAAAATATGTTTTAAAAATTTTTCTTTTCTAACATAAAAATAATATGTTTTTACAAATTTATTTTCTAACATAAAAATTATTTAATATTTTATTTTAAAGGTTATATTACTTTTTATTTTATTTTACTAACATTAAGAAGAATATTCTGTTTTTGAAAATTTATTTTTTAACATTAAAATAATATTCTATTTTTAACAATTTATTTTCTAACATAAAAATTATTTAACCTTTTTTGTTTTAAAGGTTATATTAATTTTTTCGTTTTTATTTTTTTTAACATTAAGAAAAAAAAAAATTCTGTTTTTGAAAAAAAAAATTATATTATTAAAACTCTTTAATATTTTATTTTAAAAGTAATATTTTTTTCTTTCTATCATTAAAATTGTTTAATATTTTACTTTCCCGCATTAAAAAAGTTATATTTAATCATAAAAATGTTATTTTAAAATTTTATTCTCTAATATTATGGAAAAAAAAAATGCTACTATTTTAATAAAAAAGAATTAGTGTGATTTACTAAATTTTTTAAAAAGACAAATTTGAAATATTACATTGTAATTTTAAATTATACTACGCATCAATTAGATATAAAGTTGAATAATAAAACATACAAAAAAATATTAAGTAAAACAAGCATATTTATTTAAAGACTTTGATCAGAAGCAATATACATTTGCTTTGTATTTTTAACCATAACAGACATATTTAGTTTTTCTAAGAAAGATTTGCTTTCATAATTTGGCAATTGAGAATTTTTCTGTAAAAAATCTGTAGCCAATTGTTTGAAGTTCAAGGAAATAAGAGCAAGTTCACCATTCCTCTATAAACGACTGTCATGATTCATCGTAATGCAATCATGTCCAAGTTGATTAGCATATTCCTGAACACATCCGTAGCATTCGAATACATCGGTGATAGAATTTCTCAGATAGTCACACAGAAATTCAATCAATGAAGTTGTTAACATCGATTCAACTTCAGAAAAGTCTGTATTCACCACAGCACTTGTAATTTTTGAAGCTTCGCACGGCAACAAATTTCGAAACATACAATCAAATACAATCGACATGGCACTTTCCGTAATTTTCTTGTGGATTCGTACTAATTCAAGCCAGTTATTTTCATTCAGAACACAAGTTCCTGGGACAAACTTTTTAGAATAATCCTTTTGGTTAAAATAACGTTAGCAGGTAATATGCGGAACATTTTGGATGAGAACTGCTGAAATCACCAGCGCGTCTCTTACAATGAGAGTCTGTTCAGGAGAGGAGGGTACATCGATTTGCTCGATGCGTTTGGCAAGTAATTGCCAGAGCACAGGTGACATACACATACCTCTTTTAGTTGGAAAAAGGCGATTATTATGATCTCTTCCATATTGACTCAAATGAATTTGTACAGCGTTAGCAAAATACGTCACTTCTGCATAGATGTCTTGACCCAGATGGAAATGATGTAGAGGAACAGCATCGTCAGAGAAAGATGAATCTATCTTGGTATCATCATCATTAAAATACACTCGTTCACTTGTTACATCTATGGAACTAGACATTCGTTTCATTTTCTGTAATTCTGAATGAAGATAAGTTCGCTTAAGAGAAGAATAAAATATATATAAAACACAGTCAGTGACAAGAAGTAGCTAATTAGAAATGATTTTGAACTAAATGTACTGCAAGTTCATTGTTAGAATTTAACACCACCGCAGAAATGTGATAGGTTTGCTTAGCTGATACCACCAAATTAAAGAAGCTGATTGGCGGAATAAGATAATGTATTCTTACTCCCGCGGAATGTTAAATTAGTTGTAATTTGGTCATGTTATCAATATTCCTGTTATAATATATTCATAGCATGTTTACGCATTCATTTTTCCATATCACTTCTAAATAATTCTGTCGTGACTTTGTAAAGTTCAAACCCGTATTCTTTCTATGTATTTTTGGAACAGCCAAACAAAAAAAAAATTTAATTCTTTTTTTTTTTCAATAGTTTAGCATTGTGTTTGCAACCAGGGACTTATATCAACTTTACAGCATCAAGAGTTCTTACAATTCAACTTTCCATTAAATATTTCTACATGATCATCGATAATATGATCTTAATATAATTACGAAGTAGAAGGTCTTCGTGCTCAAATGTTAGAGAACAAAGTTTATACAAAAACTGCTAAATTTATTAAATAAGTTTAAAATTAAAAAAAATTCCAGCTTTTATATAAACTTTGTTTTTAAAATATTAAAGTTAATAAAATATCTTGTAATTTAGTCGCAAATCTAAAATCTCGCAAAATATAATTATAAATTCCATCCCTATATATATATATATATATATAATGTGTGGGTATTCACAATGATGATACTTTGGTTTATTTGAAGTTATTTATTTTTATTTACAGCGATTATGTACAGGCACTTAAGTATAAAAGTAAAAAAAAAGCATAAGTAATACCTACAAGTTCATGTTGTGCTCCGTGCACTTATTTCGTAAAACGTTATTAGCCTCGATATCCCAGACACTCCGTGTGCCTACTCCAACCTCGTAATGGCGTCTTCCACATCAAACGTCATCTTTCTCCTAGCTGAATATCGCCTTGACAGTAGCAGCGCTCCCTGGTGGTAAGATGTTCTATGGCCGCTTTCTGGGCGATAAGTCATGTTCGATTTCCACATATATATATATATATATATTGTTTAATTAAAATGTTTTTAGATTTTATTGGTTTGATACAATTTTTTTTAGATATTTATTTATGTATATTTTTTCTATATGCAGTTTACTTCAATTTGATTAATATTTGTTCTACATTTACTTTCTTCTCTTTTCTATGGTTGATTTTCACAATTTTGCTGATTTTTGGTCTGTTACCAAATTTTATTATATTATGATTTACTGAAGGGTGATAGTTTGATCATTAATAACGTTATAAACGCATATTATTCCATTCTAAAACATGGAACAGTTTTATTTACATTATTTCTATTATTCGAATATTTTTCTTTTCTTTCAATGGGCTTTCCCTTATAAGTTTTCCTTTACTTCATATATTTCTGTTTTTAAATCTTAATATTCGTTTGTTTAATTAATTATAATAAATTTATATGAGTTATATTAATTTTACTTCAGTTTTTTTAATTATTTCATTAATTATGCAGTTTCTTAGACATTAATGTCGAGAATTTATGATTGATTGATATGATTAATTTCTTTATAACTGAAATTTTATTAATTATATTATTGATGTATATATATATATATATAGATATATGTGTGTGTGTGTGTGTATGTGTGTGGGTTTGTAGTAGAAACACCCGATCATAGAGGGCGCTGCCTCTGCTACTGAAGGGAGTCCACTCTTGAAGGATAGTCGACGGTAGTCATCGGAACGAGGAAGACGCCCTTGTTGATGACTCTAGATGATTTCTTAAGACGCTGAAGAGTATTGTTTTAATGTTTTTAAATGTTATTGTGAAATGTCTCGTCCAGTATGTTCAACTTTATGTTCATGTGAAACGTCAATATTAAATGTCTGTGTACTAATTCAAAGTTTGATTTATTATTAATTAATATCGGCCATCCCACAAAATTCAGAAGCGGGATTGAGACGCCTAATCAGGATATAAACTGATAGAGATGTAAATTGATAGTGATGTTGGCGCATTATTGAATGTAAGCACATTAGGACTCGATTAGGATATAAAAATCGTGAGAGTGTAGGACTCATGATTAAATTGTGAACATTGAACTGAAATAAAAAAAGTGTGGATAACTGTGTGCTGACCAAGGATAAATTCAAGACTTTGAGGTGAGTCAGATTTATTCTTATTTGCTTAACATGAAGATTGATGATATTAATGTAGTAGGCGATGCACTTAGGAATCTCAAGAAAGAAAAAATTAAGACTTTGCATAAGTTTATTTTTGATACTGATGGCGATGCTAAAAATACGGAAAGAATAAGAAATTTTACTGGTTTCGAATTCACAGTAAATGACTCTAATTTTAAGTCTAAATTAAAAACTGTTAATGATACTTTTTCATTACATGAATTGATTACCATTTGTGATATTCTGAATATTGCATTCCAAGGAACAAAAACCGAAATAATCAAGAAAATATTAGTTTTGTTAAATGATGTTAGCTCGCTTTATCAATATATTCAAAATTCGAATCAATCAGAAAGCGAAACGGGAGTAGAAACAAAACAAAACCCGTCAGTGCAGAGCCAGAACATTAATGAGTCAGCAGCTTATTCTGAAGAGCGATGTTATGACTATGGCACCACTCGAAATCAAAACATCTCTGTAAGCTTTTCAGACATTGAAAGTGTTACTTCCTCTTTTAATGGTGAAATGCATGAAAACATTTCAGTTTAGTTAGAGCAGTTTGAGAGCGCTGCGAATATTTTTAATTTATCTGACCTACAAAAGTTTATTTTCGCTAAACGATCGCTTGGTGGTAATGCCTTATTATTTGTTAGAAGCGAATTAAATATTACGTCATACCAGGAATTAAAACGTGTGTTGATAGATGAATTCGAGGTCACTACTAATTCAGCCCAATTGCATGAAATATTGAGTAGGCGTAAAATGAAAGAATCTGAATCTATACAGGAATATTATTTTATAATGAAAGAGTTGGGTAATCGAGGGAGAATTGAAGATACCGCTTTAATGCAATATATTATACGAGGAATCAACGATAGAAATGAAAATAAATTAGTTTTGTATGGTTGCAAAGATTTACGTGAATTTCGCGAAAAACTGAAGATTTACGAGGTTATAAAAAATGATTTTATGAGAGAAAAAAGTAAATATAATTTTAGTAAAGTAAAACAAAAACCAGATAATTTTGTGAATCATAAACGATCAATTAATTATGATCAGAATGCTAAATTTTGTTTTAATTGTGGTGGTAAAGGACATTTATCTAAATTTTGTTCACATAAGAATAAAGGTTTAAAATGTTTCAGATGTCAAAACTTAGGGCATAAGGCGTCTGAATGTTCGGAATTAAATTTGGAAAACAAACCCAAGGATAACGTAGAATCTCTCAATATTACGAAACAAACATATTTGTTTAAAATGGTACGTTTTGGTAATTTAAATATTAACTCATTGATAGATACTGGAAGTCAAGCTACGTTAATTTCTAAGAATATATTTGAAAAGTTAAATATTTGTGAACTGAATCAGTGTAATTCAATTTTATCGGGATTAGGAGATTGTAAAATAAAACCCATAGGTATATTTAAGGGAGAGATACGAATAGATAACTTTAAGTGTTATGTGTCGTGGAGAATGGTGCTATACCGCATAATGCTATTATAGGACTTGATGTAATTTTGCAAGGTGAAGTTCTAATAAATGAAAATGGATTTTCAATAAAAAAATAAGTCTCTGTGTGAAGAAAACAATATTATATCGGTTTTGCCAGTTAATGTTAATTGTGATGAAATTGAAGAAAATATAGGCAATAATATTTCAAAATCCATTAAAGATGAAGTGCGTCAATCTATATTAAATTACCAACCGAAGAAGATTAAATCAACTAACATAGAATTAAACATTTTAACTAAAAATAACGAACCAATATATCAACGACCACGACGTTTACCTTTTTCGGAAAATAAGATTGTTGATGCTCAAATAACTGAATGGTTAAAACAGGGAATTATAGAATCTTGTTCTTCAATGAATATCAAGAATACTGTAAAATCAAAAGAAATTATTGAAGCCGAATTTCAAGCTAATTTTGAAAAACAGCGTAACAATCCACGAAAAGATGTCAAAAAACAAAGGATTGACAGACCAATAGCTAATTGTGTGCAATGCGTTCAAGTAAACCGTAAAAAAAGAAAGAAAGAAGAAGGAAGGAAAGAAAAAAGGAAGCTTCATCCAATTCATAAAGATGATATACCTTTACATAAGTATCGTACAGATCACCTAGGACCATTAGAAAGTTCTACAAAATATATAAATCATCATCGGATTACAACTAGTGCAGAATTTTTGAAAAGATGGTGTGTGACATAAACAATCCAATTATACATTTATGTGACTGTGAATCTACCAATTATGACTTTTTCTCGATTATGACTATTTTTCCCCAAACATGACTGGATTTATCTATGTGTTTTGAAGACGTTGAAAGAAAAAGAGAAGAGAAAAGTGAAAGAAGACGAAGTGACAAAACAAGGCGATGATACTTATAGACGATAGTGTTTTCCAAAGACGATGATGTTCCAAGATTGATAAATACTGTTCGAATTTTCAACTTGTTACTGCTTTTGAATTTTCTCTTTTCAGTTTTATTTTTTAGGTTGAGACGATCTTTTGTTAGAATCAAGAAGCTGAGGTCATCTTCTTCCAGGAGGGCCGAGTGTGGGTATGTAGTAGAAACACCCGATCATAGAGGGCGCTGCCTCTGCTACTGAAGGGAGTCCACTCTTGAAGGATAGTCGACGGTAGTCATCGGAACGAGGAAGACGCCCTTGTTGATGACTCTAGATGATTTCTTAAGACGCTGAAGAGTATTGTTTTAATGTTTTTAAATGTTATTGTGAAATGTCTCGTCCAGTATGTTCAACTTTATGTTCATGTGAAACGTCAATATTAAATGTCTGTGTGCTAATTCAAAGTTTGATTTATTATTAATTAATATCGGCCATCCCACATATATATATAATCTCTTTGCACTTCAAAGGACTCAATAGGTTATTTATAAATTGTTCCATTTATTTCTGCAAACAAATGACCATGTTTCTTTCAGTATATTAGCAAAATTCTAACAATCCTGCAATTTAAATTTGTGAATTCCCCCAAAAGGAAAGATCATCGGATTCCTAAGTTGAAAATTAGGTATAACACGTACTTTTTGGGCGTTTTATTTGAAATTTACAAAAACTATTCGACAAGATGCAGAACTCAATTTAGGTTTGATTAGACCCTAAACCAGGGGTGGACAAACTTTTGCATACCATTCGCCATTATAGACTATTTCAAATGCGCCAAATGACTTGAATACTTTTTATTCCGTCTTACGTTTATGGTTAGGGGTTGGTAAGCGTATAATCTGATTCGCTTTGGGGAGGAATAACTTAACAACTTAGTCAAATTAATCAATTTATTCCGGTATGGCCTCGGTAGCGCAATGGTCATGGGTGCGGACTCACGTTGTTTCCATTGAGTCCTTGCAAGCAGCTGATACAATAATTTCACAAAAATAACCCTCCATATTCCATCTCAAGATTTTGTTTTAAAGTTTATCTAACATTTCTTCTCTTTATGAGATTTGATTGAAGCGCCAGTTGTAATCATCTATTACGCCACGTTTGATGCATACGCCACGGTTTGGCCACTCTGCCCTAGGCTATTAAAGGTAATGGGCCCTTTAGATTCCCAACTCCTGTGTTTCTTTATCAGTGACAAGTTGTCGCTGCTTTTTGAGTTGATCATTTGATCTACTCATATGGTATATAATTTATGGATATAATACATATCCAGAGTCATTCGCATGTAACACAATATGTATTATATCAAAGTAATTGTTGAACTGAAATACTCTTAAGAAATATATTAATAATGAAATGTAATAATTAAGTATATTAATAGTAATAGTATATTAATTAATAGAATAAAGTATATTAATAGTGAAATTATTAAAATTTAAATACGACTTTTTATTCATAACATGCTTAATAATGCAAATATATAACATGTGATAAAATAAAATTCCCCTTTGAAACACTATTTACAAAGACTCTTAAGAAAAAGATCTATTCTTTCGAAACTACTCAATAATATCACCCATTGATTTCTATAATTTTGTTGTTGAATTATGAATCAAAGTTTTAAAACAAAAGTAATTATACGCTTATATCGTTTCCTATATTATTTTGAATTGACCGAGATGCTGCTCCAAGTCTAGAAGTTTTACTTTGTCGCTACTTATAGCAGGGTTGACCAACCTGTTTTGGGAAGAGTGCCACTATCTGAGCAAAAAGAATACATACGTTCAAATTTTTCAACTTAAAAAAAATGTATAGGCAAAGATGAAAAAATTTATATTTACAAGCTGATTATGTGACATTTTTGAAGACAACACTTTTTTTAAGCAAATCTGAGTAGTAGAGGAGAGCAAAATAATGTAACAAACAAAACAAAAGTTCAAAGTTAGGTTTTATTGCCAATAAACATGATAAAGGTTTAATTAATTAAGCAAAGTATAAAATGAAAATGAGCAACTTGAAACATTTGATCCTAAGTAATTATTAATCAGTCAATACCTTACTAAATCTGGTTTTTGAAAGTGTATTTTTTTTAACCAAGTTATCTATAATAAGATTAATTCTTGAATTTTGTAACAAAAATTGATGTTTTAGGTACATATCAGTAAATCTTGAACAATATTTTAATGTTATTGTGTTCGTAGTAGAAAACATTTGTTCACAAGCATATTTTGCTCGAATCCTATAACAATATGTGACAGCCAAATCGTGTAAATATGGAAATTTACCTGATGGGATATATTTCCGAAATTCAAGATAATTTGGATCACTTGCAGCTGAAGTAATTTCCTTATATTTGCTTTTTAGAATAGTACAATTGTTTAAAATTTGTAGTTCAAGTGGGTAACATTTAATGTCTTACAAAGATATTGAAAAAGAATTTGTGAAAAGATCAATATTTCGTCTCCTTGAAAATCCAACCTAGCACTGAATGAATCCTGCAAAATGGATATTAAATTCATAAATCTAGAGCATTATTGACTCTGGTTGCTAGTTCTTGCATTAATATAAAATTTGTTAATCCTTTTTTGCCATAATCGCAACGAAAAAGCAAATGGTTGCTTATTAAAGAAAATATATGATTAAATTAGGTAGAGAAAAGTATAATTCTTCTCCCGTAATCCCAAATTTAAACTATTTCAATGCCTCATAATATCAGTAAGAAAGGCTAAATTGCATAGCCAAGATTTATTTTTGAGTAGCAAGCACACACTGGACAATTTATTGTTTTTTTCCAGATATTTTAAAACACACTCCTTCAAATTCCGAAATTTCGTAAGAGCACATCCTCTTTGGAAAGTCAGCGCGTTCTACAGTGAAGGAGTAACTCGCCATCCTCTTCCGTTTCTTCCGAGAATAGCTCCCGGAATCATCCTCGATTCAGAACTTCAGCTCGTATTTTGTTGACGCAGTTCGTTACAGGATGAACAACAGAAGACAAGTTGAAGTCTTTGGCACATAAAGTTTCTTCATTGATAATAAAGTGATATTTAAGCCTCCCCCCCTCAAATAATTTTCGATCAATGTAACAAAACCTATTATACTGCCAACCAAAAACTCCATTTGTGCAAACAATATCTAATTTCAACCAATTTACGAGTGCCTTGTTAAATTAAATTACATTTTTTAGTTTTTTAACAATGTCTTCACCTGTAATTAAAACTAGTTGACGCGAAGAAGGAAATTCTTCCATCATATAAAAATTATCGTTCACATAACGCACAAATATGCTTAAATGCCATTGTATTTTATGTCACAGCTTTTATCCATAGTGTAAGAAAAGTATTTGTAATATAGCAGGAGTGGCCAACCTTTTGTGCTCCAATATTCTGGACCATACAATTTATGCAACGCAAGATGGTATTTTGAGACAAAAATATTTTATTGTCCATATTAAAGCTTTTTATTGTGATTCATTAACTAAGGAAGTTAATAAGAAGCCTTCTCCATAGTTTCTTGTTAGTCTTTTCCTTCCTGGAACCGGGATTGCTGACCGGCTATTTCTTTCTTTCTTTTTATTGATAAAATCTATTCTCAACTGTGAACCGGTAAGATATCTGCAATTAAAATCATGATGCGATTATTTGAAATGTCAGTACTAGTGAAATTTTTTCAGAACTACTACACAACTTTAACATATCAAACTAATAGGCTAAGAAGTATTTTGCACAGTAAACAAAAAGTGCTGTTCCCTTTCAGGATTAAAAACACAAATTACAATATCTTCTTCATATTTTCTTTTCGATGTTTAAGGTTGACTCATGGGTATTGTATAAGAAATTTAAAAATGGCCCTGCGACATCAAAATTTAAGAAAGTTTTCAAAATACTTAAATTCTTGCTGGTCTGATTAAAACTAAATTAACCATGGAAACAAAACGTTACACTTACTCTCTCAAATCGCGCCAAAGGAAGGGAACAAAATTTATTAGCCTTGTTCCAAGACCGCGTTGTCTAATGCATCGTTGTACTAGTGTAAATCAGTACCGGACTCCTGAGTGATTGATGAGTACAGTTCTTACGGATGTTGATAAAGTTCCTAAAACAACATTATTATTTTTCAGATTTTTAAATTTCTCAAGAAGTCTTCGTGTACCACTGGAAGGACCACACTTCAAAAGCGTGTAGTGGGTTTGCCATCCCTGATTTATAAAACACTCGATCACAACGGAGTCAGCTTTTAGTTTTGGCTTTTGAACAGTTTAGAACATTGTGTATAACTTGTTGAGTTTTTCAAAAGTACGACGCAGTTGATCTCAATTTTTCTTCTCAGATGAATTTAACGTAATTCTCTGTCTTTTTCACACTTATTTCAAATTGCAAAGCATTTGTTTTTGATATTCTGAAGTTAAACATCGAGGCTACAAACCTAGAGATAAAAGTCAATGAGGATTCATAGTACGGGGAAACAAAATTCTAATCTTCCTACTTTAATGTGTTAAAATTTGATATTCGAGCAATTCTTGCAAAAAATAGGCAGTTCGAGAATTTTGAAGTCTTAGGCTGCAGCTTGTCTTATCTTTAGGGAAATCCGAAACTGATAGGCAGCATGTAATTGATTTCGTTCATAAATTTTTTTTATCTTGTTTATTTAAAAATGCGACCTGGTAAAAAGAAGCTAGTTCATTCAATAATAAAAAGGAATCGTTTATCAAAATATATTAGAAAAAATATAATACTAAAGAACTGAATGTTGAGAAAAGACGCTATTTGCACAAATAACATAATTATACAGTAGCACATGTATTATTGCTTGAAAATGAGTTAAATTAATAATCTGACTTAGCTTTTAAGATCCAGATGTATTCATTTAATTATTATGTAGATATATGCAAATTTAGTAGAATCTACTATAAAATAAACTTTTCACTATCTTAATCATTGTTTTAAGTTAATTTTCAAGTATTTTTCTTTCATTGTGTGGAAGTTTTCATGTTTTTGCGGCCATTAAATATTAATAATTTTTAATTGTTTTCGTCTACGGTGAAAACTTAATTCTATGGTAAATGTGAGAGTGATTGTTGTGTTTTTATGTCGCAAGAGCCAAACTAGGCTATGCTACGTCAAACATAAGTACTTTGGTGAAAATTATGGCTAACTGTTTATTCAACATTTTATTAATTTCTTATGAAATAATTTATAATTTAAATAGTTCTCTCTAAGATTTTCCTTATAGTTGGATAATAAGGCAAGTACTTAAGCGGAAGTAAAGTCTTACTTAATTTTAACTGATGCCCGATAAAACAAACAAAATAAATTAAATTAAAAGAAAAGAAATTTGTCATTAGCAATATATTTAAAATTTAATTTTTGAACATCATGATTCATAGGAATTTCAAAATTTACTAAGATAACTTAGATAAATTTTTAAATACCTTTTTATTCAATTCGTAATTTTAACCATTTTGAAAAAAAAGTCGACAAAATCAATATATATTTATTTTATTTGAAATACATATAGCATTTCCTAAATCCATTAAAGAGAAAGTTTTTATGTTAAGGAGTTCCTATGGCCATTATAAAATCATTTACTTCCACATCGTAGCTATATAGTTGTTTCAAAAATGATGAGTACTTATTCACTAATGCGTTCGTTAAATGAGTATAAAAACTCTAAATGAAGTGATACGAAACACACTTAGATGAAAGATTCTAAACATTGATGAGTAAAAAGTAATTTTTTTTTCTCTTTCTTTTTAACGCAAAACACAAACATGTTCCAGGCGCGTGGTGATTACATACTGTTGCCACAAACAGAAACTTTAAACATAAAATATTTATCAATAGTAGTTACTTTAAAGTAACATCCATGGGATCCTAATTTTTTTTCACTCCGATTCTTTTCGACCATGATTTCTGTATAAGGTCATATTAATATTATTAAGAAAATTCAATTACATTTCGATAAGAATCGGGACGTATGACATATCCATGAACTGAAACATTTGGCATCGTATTTGAAGGAGACGCTAGTACTGGCAGAACGGCAGCTCTCACTGCCGCGCCCCTCTCCTCCTCCAGATCAATCATCCTCTTTCTCAGTAGTACTCGTGGTAAACTTTTAAAGTTGCCATATGCCTTTTGAACTAACCATAAATATATTTGTCAGGTACATTTCGGTTGTTAAGCAACCACTATTTGTTATTTAAAAAAAATTAAAACTTTTGCTTGTATTTTTAAGTAATACAAATTTAAAAGGTAGAAATCTTTTGAGATACACAAGGAAAAATAAACAATTACTTTAATTTCTTATATATTTTTGGAAGAATAGAAAAGTAAATAGAACCAAAAAAGGACAATTGAGAAACGAGGCAAATTAGAGATAATAGTAATTTAGTTGCTCTATGGAATAATAGTTTTTATTGGTTCACATCTTTACACACAAAACAACCAATCAACAATTGCTATATATGGGAAAAAATTCTATCAATCAATCAATCAAACGAGGAAAAGTTGAATAGATATCGGAGATAATAACAGCGGACAAGTAGCAGACACTTGTTATTTTTATTTCTAATATTTTGCTTTAAATTTTCTAACGTAAAATGGTATGTATTCCGGTTTTTGAAAATTTTCTTTGCCTTCTTCAATAATTATTATAGCTCTTATTCTTTTTTTTTTTAGAAACCTGAAAGTATTAAAAGCATACTTCACTTTTACCTTCAAGAAAAATCATGTAGTGATGGTAAGATATTATTTGATTCAATTTTTGACATTACATGAATCAATTTACTCTTTCTTCAAACTAGAATCATATTCTTTTTCGTTGCTTGATTTCAGGAACTAATTTTAAACTTGATTACAATTTTATGATGCTTATTATTTAGACTGCTTTATTTGGGAATCAAAATCTCCAACATATTTTAAGGTATTTACATTGTATTTTTGTATTGTGATATTCTTTTGAAAAAAACTTGATATTATTGTGATGATTTTATTTGCTTTGCCTAATTTTGTAATAAGGGCATTTTTTTGTTCATCATTTAAAGGTTGGAATGTAATTTAGCCAACACCCTTGGTGATGGAAATATTCGTTGTAAATAAATTTCCAGATGTGACAAACCTTGCTTTTCTCTTTAGGCATGACTGTTATACATGGCAACTCTAAACTTTTGGTTCTTTTCTATTTCGCTGGCGCAAATCTCGCCAACCCCCACTTTATTGGCGACAACCCACAGTGTTCACATATTCCGTTTGGTAACAGTTGTATCATTTTTAGCAACTTTATTGCTTGTGCGGATGGAATGGAAAAGTATGAAACTTATTACTTCTTTATTGCAAATTAATTGCTGGTCATCACCTTAGGGTTTATGGTGCATGTTCTGATGTTGTTAGGTTTTTTTCCACTTTTGCTAATCAGTGTTTGTGTTTGTATCTTGAGTAGGTTTGAAATTTTTGCTAGCTAAGAAAATGATGCAGGCGACTAAATTCGATGTGCATTTTTTTCCTTATATTTCTTACATGTTTTCTCATATGAATTGCATTGCCGGAAGAAAGATAATTTAAGGAAAGCTAGAAATTTGATATGTTTGATAATACCTTAAAACTTGGAGGACCTGAAATATTTGTGGTAGTATACATTTAAATTCAGGAAAAGACGATAATAAGTTCATAATATATTCCTCGAATTCTCTGGAAACAGGAAAGTTAATTTTTTTTTTGCATTTTTTCAATCAGCTATCCTGAGTTCTAACGGTAAATTCCTGTTGCACTTTTCATTCTTGTAGAGGACTAGACAACATTTTTAAAATTCATTTTGATGTAGTTTAATCAACAGATGGATTAATTTTATGGGATAATGAGAGAAATGTATGAGAAATTGTTTAAATACATTATCCTATCTTACTGGAACATCATTCATCCTCATCAGTTGTTTCTCTCCTTCCAGACAATTGCATATTCTGATTATATTTTGGACATTCATATGTGGATAAAATTAATCTAACATCCACACATCATTCAATAAAAGGATGCTTTCCATTCATTTCTCAACTTGTAAATTTGGTTTTATGTTCATTCAGCTCTTTCAAACTTGAACCAGTGATGTGATTGATACTTTGATTGGGAAGAAAACATGCTTAAAAATAAGAGAAGAAAATTGCACATAAATAGATGGCATCCACAGGTGAAATATTCTGGAGATATTAACTAGTAAAAGTTTCAAAACAGTCTTGAGATGTAAACACAAAAAATATTCATCTGATTTGTAAAAAAAAAAAAAAAAAAAAATTTTTATTAGTTTTTAAACCAGGTGACTTCCCCCCCAAAAAATGGGGGGGGGGATTATAAGTCGTAAGATGCAAAGAAGAAAAGGTAATTTAAGGTTGTCATATTTAGTGATTTGTTATCAACAAATATTTGTCGTCAATGGGTAACTATATCGCATTCCAACTGGATTGGTTTATTTTACCTGGGGAATTACATATAACTAACTGACAATTGAAAAGCCATTTATCCATGGTATTCTTCTTTTCAAGTTTTAAATATCTATAATGAGATAACCTTGAAATCATCAAACTTGTTTATCTCCCAAACATATTCATTGAAATAAAAACATAACTACTATAATTATTTTTTTCTAAAGAGATGTGAACGAAATTTCTTGCACTGCTATATTTTGTACGTAAAATAAGATTGCTTATTAAGTATGCTCCATGTTTTTAAGTGCAATTCATTGCATTTGTAAACCTTTGAAAAATATTTAAATGCTAATCACTGCATACTGAAAGATTTCAGTAATTTTTTCAAAAAAAAAAAAAATTGCTGTTTTTTGTTAGTTTATATTGCATGTTATTTATTCCTTTGTCTTTAATCCTTTTTTAAAGATATGATCTACTGTCTCCAGAAAGGAGAACTCATCAAAACATGTTAACAATATGTATTTAAACATGCAAACATATTGTATTTAGCTTATACGATCATGTTATGTAGAATTTATGCCATTAATTAATGAAATTTTGTACTAATTCAATAACAAAGTAAAACAAGATTTATGGTTATGCATTTAATATCTATATTTATTTTTCCCTTAATAAGAACAAATAAATGGAGCAATTTCTTTAAATTAGAGTAATGAAAAGGAATAAAGATGAAATATACTCAACAGAGTATGGAAGCTGACTGTAGTTCCTATTAGAATTGACTGTGAAGAGGAATGTAGGCAGTTTTGTTTAGAGATGACAACTCTGAAGGGAACATCAAAAACATATATTTAAATCAAAACAGCACAACACAAACAATAAATGCTTTTTTCTTTTGCCATCATTTTTCAAAAAACAACCGTTACAACTTTTTCTCTCTTACATCTGTTGCTGCTCTCCTACAGAGAAACTTGCATCTAATGGAGTTTGATCGTGAGGCAACACTGACAATAAAGGGAGGAAAATTATCCTATCCTTTGATGTTTCATGCTTCAATATATGTTTTTCTTTTTTTCTTAAAAGCTTGTCTGAAATTGTAAAATTTTGTTTCTTATTGAGTTTTTTTTTTATATTGTTTCATTATGGTTCCCTTTTAGTTTCAAGTATGTTAAATTTTTTTTTAATAGTTTTAATGATTTACCTATTTATGGCTTTAGTATGACAGTCTGAAAGTTAGATTTGATAATTAAGTTAATGGCAATTATTTTAAATTTTACGTATATGAAGTAAATATTATTTTAGGTACTTTAATATATTAATAAACATAATTTGAGTGACATAAGAAACTAAAATACTCAAAGGAAATATATTGATAATCTAATAAGGTATTATTTGGGGGTGGAATCATTTTGCATTGTTTTGATTATATGAAATCATTTGGTTCCTGACATTCAGGCTTTTAAATGACTGTTTAGCTTCTCCAATATTTCAAAGTTATTTATTTATTTTTAAAAAATGTTCACCATTTTTTAAAATTTGATTGTTGATTATCCAAGAGCTCATATAAATGTATATCACATAGTTTTTGTATTTGATGAGAAGTATCCAAACCTAGTTCTCAAGGCAAAGCTGCCATTTAATTCCAGTTGCATAACATCCTATTATTTCACTCCTTTTTTTAAATGAATTATTTAAAATTAAAAAAAAATTATTTAATGTAAAAAAAAAATTGAAAGTAAAATTCGTAATTTAAAGTGAATGCTGATGATAAACTTAATTTTTTTGAGTTAGACATTGCCTCATGTTCTCAAAAACAGAAATTTCTTTCAAAAGTAGATTTTTTTCACATAATACCTGTGAATATATTTATAGGCAAGTAAAACATGAATATATATGTATAGTAAATCAATCTGAAAAAAGAAACAAACCCTGTTTAGTATTAAAATATATGGAAACAATATTGACTATTTGGCATGAAAATGTGGGTACTACAATTTTTGAGAAAATTCCCAAAAATAAGTTTTAAGTAGGAAACACTTGTTTAGGTGTTTAATGAAATACTTGACCAACTTGAAGCATTATAAGTTTTGTCAAAGCACTTACAAAAATTCTTCTGATCATGCTATTTTACTTATTCTTTTGAATCTGTATTTAAGATAATATGGTTATGGCTTAAAAGTGCTGAGGTATCAAACAGCCATTATTGTTATTCAAATTAATCCAGTGACTGTAACAAGTGTAATTCATAAATGGAAATTTAAGGTTTCGACTAACTTTTTTTAGTAACCTACCCCAGGATATTCTATTGGTTCTTCACTATTTTTGACCTTCCTTCTTATCAATCAATTTTTGCCTCCCAACCCCATTTCTACATATAGATCATAGATACACATTGTCTGGTGCAGCATAGCCAGATTTGGCTCTTGTGCCAATAAACCTCTATTATCACATTTTAAATATATATGTAGGATATATATGGTCAGTCTTAGAAGAAATAGACTTTGGAATCATCGTGATAGAAATATATTCATAAAGAATCCTTCATTCATTCTGATTGTTGGAGAGCCTATAACGCATTAAGTTATTTTAAAAATCCTGATGTTGGAACTTATACTAACACTACTGAAGTAAATTGAGGAACATAATGGACTTGTTCTCTCTTTTTGTTTTATTGCTTAGATAGGCATTTTTTCCAAGTGTGTGTGGGGGGGGGAATGGCAGAAAAATTTCAGCGCTACATTTTAATACCAAATAGAAATAATTACTCAATTATGTGCACTAGGATTATTCCACTAAATCAAATGTTTAATTAAATTATCTCTTCCTTTGTTTTCTTACTTTCAAGTTTGTCAAGAATGCCATCTGATTTATTTCTTCTGACAAATCTACTTCTAATGCAGTTAAACCTTAATTACTTAATTTCCCTTGGTATATAGACAATCTTAAGAATGATTTAATTATTTTTAGTGCAGAGAAACTTCTTTCATCTGTTACAACTGTGATATTATCTGAATGAAATACTCTTCTTGGCCAAAAAAAAAAAAGTGGCATACCTGAATATTTGGTTGGATCACCATTGGCTCATATTACAGCTTGCATTCAGCATAGCATTGTTTAAAAAATATTCTGCTCTTATTGTTGTCCAGATTCAAAGGAGCTTTTCACAGAGATACTGAACTGATGTCAGAAGAAACAAACCACCTCTTAACCACTATCAGGGATGTCTTAAGACTTCATGAGGACCTGGGCCCTTATGAAAAAATTGGCCCACCTGTGACCCTTTAATCTAATTTGGTGTATATACACATGTACAGTTCAATAAAAGCAATCTATAGTAAAATGAGATTTTATGTGAATATTCGTTTTCTACATTTTAAATTCATGAAGTCATTAATTAGGTCTTCAAAATCAATTGTTAATAATATTGATTTTCAATACTCATCAAGCTTAAATTATTCAAACATAATCAAGTCATATGATTTCTCAATTCATTTTTGACCAGTTTGAGTTTTGAAAATGAAAGCTCACCACTTGCATTAATAATCATTATTGATAAGAAAATTCTCATTATTTCAATATTAGGAAACACTGTGAATAGTTTTTCATTAAACATGTGTGTATAGAGTGTGTTGATCCCAATTCCAGTCCCCTCTTCCAACAACTGTTCTTCATTTTCATCTGCATTTGTAGATTTTTTATTAATCTTTCTTTTTTCCATCTCTTCTTTTTGCTTTTTCTTCAGCTTTTTGCCATCAAAGATCATATACGACTTGAAATGTTGACATTCCAAGTTCAGTTCCTCTCCATTAATGTCTTTATGGTAAAATTTTGATATTTTCTCGTATGCTGTTTTAATTTCTGTCACATCTAAATTAGAAATATTTTCAAAAAATCCAAACATTTCAAAAAGCTCCTCGTATTTGTTATCACTCATTAGTATATTGCAAATTAGATAATTCGCTTTTTCTATTTTGAATTTCTGGCTGTGGCTGTTTTCAAATGCTGTGTCGGTGTCTCTATTTCCTTCAAGGAAAGTTACTCTAACACTGCATTGTCTTACACGCTTGTGATCACTTTGATACTCCTTTATGAAGGATACTTACTTAGTTTTTGACTCATAATAGTCAAAAGAGTCTCTTTTGGTTTTTATATATATCATTAAAGATTTTAATTATTTTGCACCTTTAGACAAATCCATATTTTTACTCTGGAGAAATAATTTACTTATCAATACATGTCAAAATGTCATTCCAAAGGATAGTTAAAAAAGTAGTTTCTAATTCATTCATCTTAATTTTTAATTTTTTAGCAGAAATTCAAGTATTCATTGCCTGTAATTCATCATTAATTAGCAATCCATGCTCATGAAATTATTTCAATATTTAAAAATACTTGCAAATTTTTTTAAAAATTTCAAAAACCAGAGAAACATTTATTTTTGTTGGCTCCTTCAAATGCATTTCATTCCATGGAATCAAAAGCAGTACCTTAGATATAAATAGAGAAGTAAAAAACTCTTTATGACTAACATTACACTCAATATTTCTTAGTGTCATGTGGACAGGAGCCTTAAGGGTTTTATATCAATACTAACTGGAGTACCCATTTTCCACATGAGGGAAGTTTTAAAATAAAATGATCAGTTATTAAAAAATAAATGACCAGTAAAATTTAAAATAAATGACCAATTATAGCTTCGAATCCACTTTTAAACCGGTACAAAATGACTTACTTGAAAAATTATAAATAATTTAGTAAATGATGGCTCTCCTTTTATTAATATCCTAAAAATAACAAAGTTTTTTTTAAAAAAAATAACACACATTTTGGGGATGAGTTATTCCGAAAAGAATTATTATTTTGCTCCTAAAAATAAATAAATTCACTGTTCTAAAAATCATTGTGCCATATCTTGTGTAATATGCGCGTAACTATGTGTAGCATTTCGCTTTTATCTTTTCTTTCTTTCTCTTTTTTTTTATTCAAGGGGGAAAAAAAGGAGAAAACTCGCTCACTAGTATGTAAATAAAATATGGTGTATAAAATTAAAGTATATATAATAAATTTCAATTTTCTGCATCAAAATCTGATTAAACACATGCACACACATATAGAACATTTTGAGTGAGGGGTCTTATGCACTACAAATTTTGTACTGTGTAGGACAAAAATTTCTTCATTTTTGATGTTTACTCTTAAAACTTTAAATTATTGTACATGCATTTATTTATCTAATTATCAAATTGTGCTCTAGGATTCCTGTCATATGATTATTTTTCTACATTTGTATTACACTACTATAATCTGTAGTAATGTAATATATTCTTTTTATAAATGCTCTTTTTTATTTGGGTTTCAATCATAATAAAAAGGACAGTCATTTGAATTTTTAAATGAGAAAAATAACGCTCTCCATATTAGAAGTAAATAAAAATATTTCTCTGAATTACAATTCACATTGAAAATTCTTTTGGAAGAATAAAGAATTCGCTTTCAAAATGAAGGAAGCGTGCACTTATGGATATTAATCAATATAAAAATATTCTAAAGAGTCCATTGAAATATTTATATATAATTTTATAAACAGTTAAAAGATTATTTTATTCTGCTCAGAGAAAAAGCTTACAAAAAAAATATCAGAATTTTTTATAACTGGATAATATTTTTATGACAAACCAAATACAGTTACATATTATTCTACTTTTTTTTTTAATGTGTTTTAAATATTTATATATTATCTTAAATTTCAAAGAAATATAATTCAAAAATAAAAAAAATAATTACCTTTAGCTGTTCAAAATTAAATTAGGTAGGCACTCATTTCTTCGAAAAAGTGTGATTTCCTTCAGTGCCATTTCAATCCTCTTTTTATTAGCCCTGACGCCTGTTATAAAATAGGGAATGTGTTTTTGTCACATCTTTTGGGGGCTTAAGTGTATATCTCTTATCCATTCATGAGCAATTCTTAACTCGTGTGTAAATAAATATAAGGTCGCTAGAAGAAGTGTCTGTGACTGTCCTTACCACAGCAGCATTTTTATAAATAAATTGGACATATCTCACTTTAGAAATAAAACCAATATTTTCTCTGTTTCTCAGGAAACATTGTAACACATCGATCAATAACTCCCGAGTCTAAAATTGAAAACAACATTTTTTTTGCAAAAATTTTTTTTATTCATCAAAATAACACCTTTTGTTAATCACCTTTTAAGAAAGTGATACAAATCATTCCAACGCTTTTCAGAATCTTTTTTTTTTTTTTTTCCTCCTTTAAAAATACTTTTGCTGTACACTTTACAAACTCCCGCCCTTTTCTTCCCGCCATACGCTTTTCACTTTAAAACGCACAAGCCAGTAAAGCTTAGCAAAACATTTTGCATTTTAACACCATAAAACATGCAAAATTGCCATCATGCCGCTTCTTGCACCGCTATACGCCCTTCCGCCTGCAAAACGCTTGTCCGTAGCCATGCAGGCAGCGTAGGCACAAAGCGTCCGGCGCACGCGACATGCGCTTTTGCTACCAGCACACGCTTTTGCATTGCAGTAAAGCAAAGCTAGGAAAATGAGCTCTTTTATCTGAATCAATTTTGAATAATTTGTGCTGAGTGGTGAATCTTGGATTACATCCACCAGTTCATCGGTAGAAAAATCATTGATGGATTGACCAAAATAGCTCTAAGCACATTTAAGTAATCTCGACAACATTTTTTTGTTCTATATGTTTTGATCCCATCAGACTCATTAAGAAACGCCAATCTAATACTGTCTCCATTTGCCTGCAGCAGTGTTCATATGTATGAAAGGTTCAACAATTTGAGAGGATTCTCTTCTTACCATTGTATCTCATTGTTCTAGAATAACGCAATCTAGATTTATAAGACCTATAGATATTTTCCTGCTCATCAGTCAATCTGTGGCTTGACAAATTAGATTTCTCCTGATGCGCGACATGGTGCTAATATCTTTCTCTCTTTAGTAGATACAAGCATCAACATTCTCCCCATAGTTGAATGATCATGTAATCAAGAATAAGCCGTAAAAATAAATTTTTACAATTTGCTTAGCAAAAATATTGCGGCACTTAGAAGAGCAAAATACCATATTACAATTACAACAAAGAAATATACAAATGCATTTTACATTTTAATTATTTTGACTAGAAAGCAAATCATAAGCATTAAAGATAATGTTATAATTATTTTTTTAAATTTTTATTTCTCTCAAGGTAGAATTTTCAATTTTATTATTGGACCTTAAGAGTTCATCACTGAGTCTAATCTTACCATTCGTAACTTCCGTCCTGGGAAGACTTCATTAATCTGCCAATTCCTACCCTGTATCATTACTTTTAAGGAGTCTAAATCTCCTTTGCACGTTATCTTTTGTTAAAAAACTACTTCAATTCTTTGTTGTAGAAGTAGCTTAGGTAATAACTATCCACCTCATCTAAATTAATTGAACATTTTGAACTTTTGTTAATTATAATTTTGTAAGCTTTTTAAATTTTGTTCGGCGGTTAATTAGCTGAATGGATTGTTTGTCATTATTACAATGGTTAGCATGTTCACTAGATTTTTTGTTTTGGGCATGATCAAGGCAATATACTGCTATCCTGCCGATGTCGGTACCAGTGTACCAGAGGAGTGAAGTATTGATAGTGACGTCACACGAATGCTCGTTCTTATTGGTCTATGACTTTAATCTTAAGTACAACCTTACTAGCTGCCGAGACGTATGCGTCGTTATTATCGCTTTTAGAAATTGATATTATTTCGATATATCGTAATGTACAATTACTGTTACTGTGTTAATAAAATTTATTGTTTCAAAATTACAGCTCCCTCATTTTACAAGTTATTACCAGGATTATCTTCCCCAAACATTTAGTCTTAACTGATTCGAGCTCCATCTGGCGATTTTAAAGTTTGGCTTAAACTAGAACCCTAATGGAATTAAGCAAACGCACATCACTCTTGCTCGCATGCGACCTTCATTGTTCGAAACGGTGCTGGAAATCTTCTATCAGCTCGCTCGGATGCTGCCACGCTTTTCTCTTTCACAGCTTCAAACTCAAATCCTTGTTTTATTTAGTTCACTAGCGGCAGATAGCAAGTGCGAGTCAGTCAGCTTTCCTTTATCAGTAGTCGCAAGCATGCGCACGTAGCGAATGTGATACACAGTCTTCGCACATTCGCTGTGCGTAACAACTATATTTCTGGCATTCGGAATACAAGCGCTGTCTGCTTGTTGTTACATGCGCAAGGATTGGCTCCATTTTGCATTGAACTGTTACTGCTACAGGAATTGCTTGCTTTCGTCAGACCCCTACAGTTTGCTGGCAGCTGGCACAATCTTAACCCGCGGCAGAATAAGTTTACCTGCTTCATATTGTACCGTTAGTAAAGCAGACCCGGCATAGGCACGACTTCCTTTCGCATGGAAATGTGAACTACCATGTATACGATACTTCATCATCTCTATCATATTAAGATTAATAATTTCAAGTTCTAATTTTAAAAGGCGTTGCTCATTCTCATAATTTTCCTGAATAAAAACAACTCTAATATGGCAAAGTAGGCTACGGCATTACAGGTTTGTTTACTGAGAGGTGAGATGCACTGCATTCGAAGAAAAGGCTTCCACACTTAAAACAACTGTACGATTTTTTCTAACTGGCGTTGGTGCATTCGTACTATCATGTGAGGTCTACTCTTTTTTTAATGACCTACACTAGTAAACATTTTCAGATGAGTGCTTTTGAGTTTAAGTGAGAAAAAAGTTTGTCTAGCTGATATGTCATATGCACGTCTGTTTTCTCGGAGCGATAACAAGCCCATCACCCGAGACGGAAATGATGTGAGATGAAAATAGATTATTTTGAATATATTGAAGGAAAGAGCATACTTTCAGCATGGCTATGTGTCCCATTCACCTCTAATCGAGATTGAGCTAAGAATAAAGAAGTGCAATGAATAATATATGTTGGGACATCAAGAAACAATACGCTTTAGATGATTTGATACTAACAAAGAACCACCAGTTTGCAGTCATGTATGTAAATGTATGAGTTTAAACAAAACATTGAAAGAGAAGAGGTGAGATGTTTAAATATGAAACACATTATAATTCCATCTACATATATTCCATAACCATCTGCTGGAGATTCATCCAAATTACAATGAAGGCTGGGAATTTCTTGTTGTGCTTCATACTCCTCAGACCTAACATCCTCTAATTATGACTTGGCATCTCCTACAAAAAAGTTTTTGAACAAAAAGAAAAATTAAAAACTGAAGCATATATGTTAACTAGGACTGACTTGAGTTCCTTCTGTCTAATGATAAGGCATTTTCAAAATGGTATTTACAGTAAGGATATAAGTAAGGCATGGAAAATTTGTACAGTAAAAATATTAAATGTGTGAAAATTGTATTCAATTCAAAAAAAACTCACTTAATGGTGGATACTTTCATGGTAGACCTAATAATTTTTATTTAAAGCTCTCTAAAGGAGAAGCAAAATCTATTGAAACACGTGAAGATACTTTGATTCAGTTGTTCACCAGTGTATATCGGATGACGAGAGAATAGATTGCATTGTGGATTCTCATATAAAGTAAAGAAAGATAATATCGGGAGAGATTCGGTATCCAGTTAAAGGCATTTCATGAACAATGTCATACACGTAATGTAAAAGTTTTAAATACGACTGAATAATTGATCACGTATTTTATTATTTAATATTTTTATTGCAAAGTTGAATAGAAAATCAAGGGAAGCATTATAGACCCGATTAAAACAAAAGATGTCCTACTTCAATAATTGGCTAGCGATTTTTTTTAGAAGAAAAACTCTGTATTCAGAAAGTTTTAAATAAGAGCATAACTCTTCAAGAGTGACTTCATGTTAAATAACATATATCAAATAAATAACTCAATCATTCTTGACCCTTTTTCATAATTCTAAATATGCATGCTTTGATCTATTAGAATAATCCAATTTATCCTTGTCCAAAATTTAAAGGGAAAAATATGCTAACTTCAGCTATATGAAAATGCACAAGCTGTGTTTAAGTCTTAAAACTTATCTCTATATTCTCTAGTACCACTGTAAGTATCGATTGGTATCAGAGTTAGGCAAAATAGGTGACGAGGACATTTATGACACATGAGCCTTCCTGCTCTTAATCACCATATCTTGCTACTTTACATTGTGATGAGTAAGCTTCGCATTCCCACTCTGCAGAACTGTTCTTTTAAGGTTATATTTATTGTTGAAAAAAAGGGTGGATATTAAAACAGTAGCATTATAGATGAAAAATTAAAATGGAATTTAAAAAGTTTACTTGTGCAATTTAAAAGATCAGAGACATTTAATTTCTCTCCTGACACAAAACCATTTTAACCAATAATAATTCTTATTTGTTTTTCACCTAAAATTTCAACTTTTCCACAAAATTAATGTTTTTCCTCTTAAATCTTTTAAAGAGCAATATATTTTGAAATATTTAAATTGATTTTCTAAATTCATTGGCAAGTAATAGGCAGAAGCAACTTTTCCCCAACTAAACACTATCGGCAGAAGATTAAAGATTTCAAGACCTTTGTATCCGATTCATTTCAGCATATAGGAACATTAAAAGAGAATTTCAGACAGATATCAGAGAATTGTGACGGAGGAGCTGTGGGGCTGTGTCTATAGTTTGCTACCAGCTAAGGTTGCCTTTATTTTTCAGTGTCAAGAATGAATCTAATTTTGAAAGATCATTTTAAACAGTGTGATGGAGATCGTGTTCTGTAGGGTCTGTCGTTCAGTGGAATAGATGGAATAAGTGTTTCATTTATTTGTGTTAGGAATTTAAAGTGAAAAAGTGGATTTTTAGAAGTTTAGAATATATTTTGGTTTTAAAAGATATAATTTGTAATATTGAACTGAGTTGGCTTGATGTTCATGAGATTATTCATAAAAGGAATTTAGTAGAATTTTTTGTAGAGGTTTTATCATGGTCGGAAAGAAAATGTAAGAGAGGTGTAAATGTCTTGGTTTCATAAAGCACCATCTCCTTGTTCTGAATTGTCCGATAAATGTATTTTGTGAACTTATCAAGTCTTTATAATGCAGAGACCATCATTCTATAAATAAAGATTCCTTTGAGATCCACCTAGAGTCTCAGAGACATAAATAACCAGACAGGCTACAAGACTGAGGAAGTGTCAGTCCCTCTTTTTCAGCGTTGTTTACGGTGCGTAACAATTTTGTGCTGAAGTAATTACTGAATAGTATAAGAGCTGGAAAGACATTACTCGAGCTAGATGAGACGCTCGAAATAAGAATAAAAATTACACAATTCGGTTATTTTGGATCGTTTTATTATTTGAGGGCAAAAGCCCAAACTCTATAAAAGGATTCTTTTCCTTATCAATGGGTTAAAGGTTTTTGCTAAACATTAATTTAAATCACTCTTAACTGTTAAACAGTGATAACATTTCAACTGCGACATGAACTACTTATATAAATATGGACATCTTAAACAGCAAATGTTCTTCATTGAAGTAAAAGGAATAAATCTGTGCAGAACCATTTTACAAACCATAAAGACCGATTTTCTTTTTAGGAGTGGGACAATTTTCCCATTATCAAAGATTTGACAGTTACGATTAGATATTGCACTAATATTGCATAATATAATAAATAATACGGATAATTATTTTTGGCTACTTGGTTTTGAAGTCTTCCCGTTCCAAAACCGATATCTAATAGAACAGAGTAGATTCTATGTCACACCAAGCCCTTGCTCTTTGTTAAAAGCTAAATTCTTTGTAGAAACTGTGGCAAATTAACTAATGAATTGATGCTAGACAATCTTTGACATCAAATGAATGTGGTTTATATCATGTAAAATAACGCATTAAAGTTGTTGCATTGCAGTGCTAAGTTTGCATGATGAAAATAGTTTTTCCTTCACCAGCTCATTCGTGCACTTCTTTCAAATGTAAGAATTTATTACAAAGAATGGAATGCATTATAGGGCTTAAATTTACAGAAGCATTTCAGACCATGACTAAGCATCTATAAATGTGATTTTTCAAAGGTTTCAATCCTTTCCTCTCTTAAAAATCATATGAATGAGCAGAACTCACATACAAGACAGGTTCATTCTAGTTAAATCATGTAAAAATAGTAGTAGCGCAATATCATTGCATTTGTAGAAGTACTAAAGGCGTTATATTTGCTGATATATGCAGACGAATCATATGCTAAAAGAGGTCCTCTAAAATCCCATTTGTTGCAACATTTATCAAAACCTTTTACTGGAGTTACGATACGTCCACAACCAATCCAGAGGACTGGATGGTGACGATAATTGATGAATTGTGATAGAAAGATCAAGAAAATGTCAAGCGGTCTCACCTCTTCCAGTAAGTGTGTACCGGAAGTGAAATCTCATTCTTGCTGCTCTTTTCGGATTTAATTTTAAGAAGTCTTTACTAGCGACATGAATGTATGGTCATCTCTGTCATTTTAAGGACTTCATGTATCCTTATTAGCATCACATTGCTGCCAATCGTTAAAGGTAAATAAATATTTTTGTTTTGAAAATTACTGTCCCACTTATTTCTACTTTTATTACATCTGGGTGATTCATTGTACAGAACAAAACATTTCTGATGAAAATGATTCTACAATATATGTTTTTAATTTATGCATGAATGTCAGAATAATTTGAGATTTTCTTTTAATGTCTATCATCTTCCAACTCTTTAGGTGCTATTGATGGAAAAAATACAATAATCCTCTTAGGATTGTTTTAAATTTCTTATCCTGGATGTCAAGAGAAAATCTTTACTTAGTTTTAAAAATTTCTTTTTAAACTGTATTTTTGAATTATTTGGACTAAAAGAAATTAATTCAGTCTTTCTCTCATAACTTGAGACCCTAACTGTTCGTTTTTCCTTTGAATGTAAAATCCATATACCTGAAAGTAAACTAAACACATTGTTTTCTATATTCATTATATATTTAATTAGGTAATTTTCTCATAAAAATTATAATATTTTAATAAATTAGTAAAATTACGAATTAGCACTACTCAAAACAATTAAAAGGATATGAGGTTTGGGTGGATTAATACGGATGGGTTTTTATATGATTGATAATGAATCGATAGATGGTGACGGCTATATAAGAAAAAATCAAGCATGTTTAGAGAAAAATGCATTTTATAGCATTTGGACCATGAAGGAAAAAAAATCACAATTTTGTGCCATTCAAGCAAACAGAATATTTCAATAAAAGGTATTTACTTGAAAGAAAAAGTTTTTTATTAGAGGTCCATATTTCCCCGGACGGCGAGCAACGTGAACACCTTTGAGGAATAGATCAATGAGTAACACTCAATCAATGACTCCGAGATAACTATTGAAAACAACATTTTTTGCAAAATTTTTTATTCATC
>BMAW01097174.1:554561-573820 GCA_019974015.1 Nephila pilipes
AAAAACCTTTTTCACTTCACTTCAAAAAACCTTTTTCCTGGTCCGATCGACTTAAAATTTTGACACGTTTCAAGCAAAGGTTAGTACTCTAGAAAGACCTGGTTACTGGTTTACTACGAGCGCCATCTCTGGGTTAGTCTCGGGAGTTATTGATCGATGTGTTAATTAGAAATATTTAACATAGAAGTAACTGTCTTTATCCAATCATGTCTTAGAATAACATTTGACGATTAAAATTATTCTGATCATGATCTAATTGAGGCCGAGTAGAAAATGAGACAAGACCCCCCTCAAAGGCGAGATCCTGGGTCAGGGCCCATGCCTTAAGACGTCTTTGACCACTGTTCCTATATTTTCTACTTATTTTTGATTGGATTCTGGTCTAGGCTTTGTAGAGGCTTATTCTTATAGGAAAATGAGCTCTTTTATCCTGAATCAATTTTGAATAATTTGTGCTGAGTGGGTGAATCTTGGCATTATCATCCACCAGTTCAATCGGTAGAAAAATCCATTGATGAGATTACCTGGCTCTTAAGCACATTTAAGTAATCTGACAACTTAATTTTTTTTGTTTCTATAATGTTTTTGATCCCACATCAGACTCATTGAAGAAACCCCAGATCACAATACTGTCTCTCCATTTGCCTGCACAGTGTTCACTATGTATGAAAGGTTCAACAATTTGAGAGGTTCTCTTCTTACCATTATGCATCCATTGTTCTAGAATAGGCTTAATCTAGATTTATAAGACCATATGATATTTTCCCTGCTCATCAGTCCAATCTGTAGGCTTTGTATCAAATTAGATTTCTCATGTACGCACAGGTGCTAATATCTTTCTCTCTCTCGGGCGCATACAAGCATCAACATTCTCCCCGCCGTTGAATGATCATGTACAAAATTAAAATTTTTTAATTTTGTAGCAAAAATATGTCGACGCAATGAAACAAAAATACCAATACAATACAACAAAGAAATATACAAATGCATTTTACATTTTAATTATTTTGACTAAGACAAAATCAGCATTAAAAGATAATGTATTAATTATTATTATTTTAAATTTTTATTTCTCTCTAAGGATAGAATTTTAATTTTTATTATTGGCCTTTTAAATTCATCACTGAGTCTTAATCTTTACCATTCTAAACTTCACGTCTCCTCCTGGGAAGACTTCAATTAATCTGCCAATTTCCTACACCTGTATCATTACTTTTAAGGGTCCTAAATCTCCTTTCACATTATCTTTGTTAAAAAACTATTCAATTCTTTGTTGTGGAGTACTTAGGTAACTATTCCACCACCTCATCTAAATTAATTGAACAAATTTTGTAACTTTTGTTATATTGTTTATTTATTAACTTTTTAAAATTTTGTTTCGGCGGTTAATTAGCTGAAATGATTGTTTCACATTATATACAATAAGGTTATGCATGTTCACTAGATTTTGTTTTGGGCAATGTCAAACAATTCTCGCCCCATCCTGCCGATGTCGGTACCAGTGTACCAGGAAGTGAAACCTTGACTAGTGACGTCAACGAATGCTCGTTCTTATTGGTCTCTGATTTAATCTTAAGTACAACCTTTACTAGCTGCATGAACGTATGGTCGTTATTATCGCTTTTAAAGAATTGATATTATTTCATATATCATGTGTATAGATGTCAATTGTTACTGTGTTAATAAATTTTATTGTTTCAAAAATTACACTCCACTCATTTTTACAAGTTATTGCATCGGAGCTATCTTCCCAAACATTTAGTCTTAGCGATTCGTAGCTATCTGTGATTTAGAAGTTTGGCTTAAACTAGAGACCCTAATGGAATTAAAAGCAAACACACTCACTCGCTCGCATGCACCTTCCATTGTTCGAAACGGTGCTGGAAATCTTCTGTCAGCTCCTTCAGGATGCGTGCCGCTTTCTCTTTCACAGCTTCAAACTCAAATCTTGTTTCTTTCAATGCAGATTCCACATTAGGAAACAGATAGAAGTCGCGACGTCCTTCCACAATTCAGGTCGTTTCCCTCTTATTTTTTCAGAGTTCAGCAAGAATGTGACGGTAGGAATGTTGATAACCACAGTTCTTCGCACATTATTATCCTGTCTAATAACTTTGGATTATTTTCTATGGCATTCGAAGTGTCAATACAAGCATTTTGTCGAACCTCTTGTTGTTTAAATGTGAGAATTTTTGGCTCACTCTTTTTTGCATTTTGAAACTGTTATGTAAAATTTGCTGTACGGATTCTTTGTCAATTCCTACAGTTTTAACAATCGCACGAATCCTTAACCGACGGAGAGATCTAAGTTGTTTACCTATTTCTTCAATATTGTCATCCGTTTTTGACGTAGAAGGATGACCCGGGCGTGAATCATCTTCAACTTCTTCTCGGCTATTTGGAAAATGCTTAAACTACTCATAAACATGTGCTCACGATAAACATTCATTACCATACACTTCTATCAATAAATTATAAGTTTCAATAGTGGTTTTTTCAAGTTTTATGTGAAATTTTGCAACAAGGCGTTGCTCACATTCTCATAATTTTTCCCTGGGAAAAAAAACAACTCTAATGCAAACGTAGGCTACGGATATACAGTTTTGTTTACTGAAGTGAGATGCACTGCATTCGAAAGAAAAGGCTTCACACTTAAACAACTGTCGTTTTCTGGCGTTTGGTGCATGCGTACTTCTGTAGCAGAGTCTCTCTCTTTTTTTTTAATACCTACACCTAGTAAACATTCCAGATGGGTGCTTCGTGAGTTTAAGTGAGAAAAATTTGTCTACTTGAATGTCATATGCACATCTCTGTTTTCTCGGAACGATAACAAGCCCATTTTGTACCGGATGAAAAGTGGAGATGAAAAAATAGATTATTTTTGAATATATTGTAAGGAAAAGAGCATACTTTCAGCATGGACTATGTGTCCCATTCACCTCTAAATCGAGATTGAGCCTGAATAAGAGAATGCTGTGTATATGTTGGGACATCCAAGAAGCAATACGTTTAGATGATTTGATACTTAACAAAAAGCTCAATTTTTAGAGATACTGTATGTAAATGTATGATTTAAACAAAGCATTGAAAGAGAAGAGGCTGACGATGTTTAATATGAAGCACATTATATTCCATCACAATAATACCAAACCACATGCTACTTTGGAGATTCATCCAAAAATTACAATACTAGGCTGGGAATTTCTGTTGTGTGCTTCATACTCCTCAGACCTAACATCCTCTAATTATGACTTGTGCATCTCCCTACAAAAATTTTTGAACGAAAAAAAAAAAAAAAATTAAAAACTGAAGCATATGTTAACTAGGACTACTTGAGTTCTTCGCCTCTAATGATAAGGCATTTTTCAAAAATGGTATTTACAAAGTAAGGATGCATAAGTAAGAATGGAAAATATATTGTACAGTAAAAATATTATTAAATGTATGAAAATTGTATTTTCTTTCACTTCACTAATGGGTGGATCTTTCTGGTAGACCTAATATTTTATTTAAAAGCTGCTCTTAAAGGAGAAGCAAAATCTATTGAAACACGTGAAGATACTTTGATTCGTTGTTCACCACATTAATATTCGGATACGAGAGAGAATAAGGTTGCAGTTGTGGATTCTCATATAATTAAAGTAAGAAAATAAAATGGGAGAGAGATTCGGTATCTCAGTTAAGGCATTTCATAGACAATGTCATACGTAATGTAAAAGTTTTAAAATAAGACTGGAATGATTGATCTGATATTTTATTATTTAATATTTTGTTGCAAAGAATTGAATAGAAAATCAAGGAAGCAATTCGAATTAGCGATTAAAACAAAAGATGTCGCATACTTCAATAATTTTGTGATTTTTTTTTAGAAGAGAAAACTCGTATTCTTGAAAGTTTTAAATAAGAGCGGTAACTCTTCAAACAAGACGACTTCCCATGTTAAACCATCATATCAAACAAATAAACTCAATCGTTCTTGACCCTTTTTTCATAAATTCTAAATATGCATGCTTTATTCGTAAGAATAATCCAATTTATCGCTGTCCAAAATTTAAAGGGAAAAAAAATGTCTCAGACTTCAGCTAGTGAAAATGCACAAGCTGTGTTTAAATTGCTTAAACTTATCTCATATATTCTCTGAGTACCACTGTAAGTATCGTTGTTCGGTATTAGGCCAAATAGGTTGACGAGGTTTATTTGGAGCACATGAGCCTTCCTGCTCTTAATCACCATATCTTGCTGATTTTGTGTGAGCTAAACTTCGGCATTCCTCTACCCAGAACTGCTTTTTAAGGTTATATTTATTTATTTGAAAAAAAAAGAGGTGGTTGTTAAAACAGTAGCATTATAGATGAAAAAATTAAAAATGGAATTTAAAAAGTTTACTTGTGAATTTAAAAAGATCAGGGAGCATTTAATTTCTCTCCTGACACAAAACCATTTTCAACCAATAATAATTCTTATTTGTTTTTTCACCTAAAATTTCAAGCTTTTCTCAAAATTAATGTTTTTACTCTTAAATCTTTTAAAGAGGCAATGTATTTTGAAATATTTTAAATTGATTTTCTAAATTCGTGGGCAAGTAATAGGCGGAAGCAACTTTTCTAACAAACTTTTCGGCAGAAGATTAAAGATTTCAAGACCTTTGTACTCCGTTATTCATTCAGCATATAGGAAGCATTTAAAATGAGAGAATTTCAGACAGATATCAGAAATTGACAGGAGGAGCTGTGGGGCTGTGTCTATATTTAGTAGCCAGCCAAAGGGGTAGCTGCCTTTTGTGTCAGTGTCAAGAAGTGAATCTAATTTTGAAAGATCTGTTTTAAGTGGTGATGAGAGATCGTGTTCTGGTAGGTCTGTCGTTCAGTGAGGTGAGTGGAATAAGGTGTTTCATTATTTGTGTTGGAATTTAGAAGTGAAAAAGTGGATTTTTTAGAAGTTTAAGAGTATATTTTTGGTTTTTTAAAATATAATTTGTAATATTGAGAACTGAGTTGGTGATGTTCATGAGATTATTAAAGAATTTGTAGATTTTTTTTTGTAGGGTGTGTATCATGGTCGGAAAATGTAAAGAGGTGTAAATGTCTGTGGTTTCCATGAACCATCTCGCGTTACAATTTGTCCGATAATATTATTTTGTGAACTTATCGAGACATTTATAATGAATGACCCATCATTGTCTACTAAATAAAGATTCCTTTGAGGATCCACCTATGGAGTCTCAGAACATAAATAGCAGACCAGGCTACAAGACTGAAAGGGAAGTGTCGTCCCCTCCTTTTTCAACGTTGTTTACAGTGCGACATAACAATTTTGTGCTGATAATTACCGCAATAGTATAAGAGCTGGAAAGACGTACTCGAGCAAGTACGAGACGCTCGAAATAAAATAAAAAATTACACAAATTCAGGTTATTTTGGATCGTTTTATTATTATTGAGGAGGCAAAAGCCCAAGCTCTATAAAAGGATTCTTTTTCCTTATCAATGGGTTAAAGGATTTTTTGCTAAACATTAAATCTTAAATCGCCTCTTAACTGTTAAACAGTGATAACGTTTTCAACTGCGACACTGAACTACTTATACTAAAATTATGGACATCTTAAACCTTAAATGTTCCTTCATTGAGAATTCCAAAAGGAATAAATCTGGCAAACCCAGAATTTTACAAACTTAAAAAGACCGATTTTCTTTTAGGAGTGGGACAATTTTTCCCATTATCAAAGATTGACAGATTACGATTAGAAGATATTGCACTAATATTGCATAATATAATAAATAATACGGATAATTATTTTGGCTACTTGGTTTTTTGAAGTCTTCCCGTTCCAAAACCGATATCTAATAGCAGACCAGGGTAGATATCTAATGCGTCACCAAGCCCTTGCTCTTTGTTAAAAAACTTAAATTCTTTTGATGAAACTGTGACTTAAATTAACTAATGAATTATTGACTAGAGACAATCTTTGACATCCAAATGAATGTGGTTATATCTGTGAAAATAACCGGATTAAAAGTTGTTGCATTTGCAGTGCTAAGTTTGCCAGTGAAAATAGTTTTCGCGCTCACCAGCTCATTCTGATGCACTTCTTTCAAATGTAGAATTTATTATAAAGAATTGGAATGCATTATAGGAGCTTAAATTTACAGAAAGCATTTCAGACCATGACTAATGTCTATAAGTGTGATGTGTTTCAAGGGATTTCAATCACTTTCCTCTCTTAAAAAATCATGATGAATGAGCAGAAACTCACATGCAAGACAAAAGGTTCATTCTGGTAAATCATGTAAAAAATAGTGATAGCGCTAATTATCATTGCATTTGTAGAAGTACTAAAAGGCGTTATATTTGTGATATATGCAACGAATCATATGCTAAAAAGGGTCCTCTAAAATCCCATTTGTTGCAACATTTATCGAAAACCTTTTACTGGAGTTACGTGTGCTCCACAACCAATCCAGAGGACTGGATGGTGACGCAATTGATGAATTGTGATAGAAAGATCGAAAATGTCAAACGATTCTCACCTCTTCCAGTAAGTGTGTACCAGGAAGTGAAATCCTCGTTCTTGCTGCTCTTTCGGATTTAATTTTAAATGCAGTCTTTACTAGCGACATGAATGTATGGTCATCTCTGTCATTTTTAAGGACTTCATGTATCCTTATTAGCATGCACATTGCTGCCAATCGTTAAAGGTAAATAAATATTTTATTGTTTTGAAAATTACTGTCCACTTATTTATACTGTTTATTACATCTGGGTGATTACATTGTACAGAACAAAAATATTTCTGATGAAAATATTCTACAATAATGTATTTTAATTTATGCATGAATGTCAGAATAATTTGAATTTTTCTTTAATTCATTAATCGTCTTCCAACTCTTTAGGTACTATTGATGGAAAAAAATACAATAATCACTCTTTAGGATTGGTTTAAATTTCTTATCTGGATGTCAAGAGAAACTTTACTTAGTTATTTTAAAAAAATTTCTTTTTAAACTGTATATTTTGAATTATTTTGACTAAAAAATTAATTCAGTCTTTCTCATAACTTGAGGGCCTAACTGTTCGTTTTTTCCCTTTGAATGTAAAAATCCCATATACCTGAAAGTAAACTAAATACACATTGTTTTCTATATTCATTATATATTTAATTAGAATGTTTTCTCATAAAAATTATAATATTTTAATAGAATTAGTAAAATTGCAATTATACACTGCTCAAAACAATTAAAGGATATTGAGGTTTTGGGTGGATTAAGCGGATGGGGGATTGTTTATATGATTGATACATGATCGATAGATGTGGTAGGCTATATAAGCAAAAAAATCAAGCATGTTTAGCAGAAAAAAATGCATTTTACTTAGCATTTGGACACAAAAGGAAAAAAAAAAAACACAATTTGTGCATTCGAGAAACAAAGATATTTCAATAAAAAAAGGTATTTACTTGAAAGAAAAAAGTTTTTATTGGGGGTATGATTTCCCCGGACGGCGAGCAACGCTGAACACCTTTGAGGAATGGAGTCAATGAGGCTAACACATCAATCAATAACTCCCGAGACTAACATTGAAAACAACATTTTTTTTGCAAAATTTTTTTTTATTCATCAACATAACACCTTTTGTTAATCACCTTTTAGGGTGATACAATCGTTCCAACGCTTTTCCAAATCTTTGTTTTTTTTTCCCTCCAAATTTTTTTTTTTTTTTTCCCGCAAGAAATCTTTTTTGTTGCGAGTAAATAGCGATAAACAGCTTTCTGAATCATCGACTCGTTGCTGTTTTTGTTCCATCGAAAGCAATCGCGGCACCCACTTGGAAAAAACCTTTTTCACTTCACTTCAAAAAACCTTTTTCAGTAAATACACTTCCATATGATATCTGTGTCATCTCAGCAATCTCACGGAGCTTCACTTTACGATCTTTCATTATAATTTTTGTCACTTCACTCACATTTTCCGGTGTAACGGCTTCCACAGGTCTACCCGAGCGTTCCGCGTCATTTGTGTCGGTACGACCACGTTTAAACTCGGCAAACCACCGACAAATCGTTGCTTTTGATGGACAAGAGTCCGGGTAACATTTTTCAATCCATTGTTTCGCTTGCACGGTGTTTTTACCCATTAAAAAACAATGTTTTATCAGAACACGAAACTCGGTTTTTTCTATTTTTTAAACAAACTACAAAACGACTTTACTCCAACCTCGATAACTCAGCTGTTTCTGGTCTGATCGACTTAAAATTTTGACACGTTTCAAGCAAAGGTTAGTACTCTAGAAAGACCTGGTTACTGGTTTACTACGATGGTTACTGGTTTAATGTCCTTCTCAAATTTGTGTTTAAAATGTTCTTCTCAAATTCTACTTCCTTTTTTCTTCAATTTTTTCGGATTCAATATTTTTCACATTTTGAAATGTTTCGATGGTTTCCACCACAATAACTAGTTTGTGTTCATTTGAATTAAAAATAACACCGTTTATTAAAAAGCCTTCAATAGTATTTTGAAGAATTAATTTTTTTTTTCTTTGGGAATTATACAGTTAGAACAAATTATTTCTCACAAATTGTATTCACTCATTTTCATTTAACTTCTTATACTCTGAGCATTTACATAAATAATGGTTTTTCTGTCATACAATATACGTTTCAGATGTTTCTCATTTGATACAAACACCTTTGTCATATTTTTCACTCTGATTTTGGATAGTGCTTTCACTTAAATTTTTACGATGAGAATTGTTGTGTAAATGGGTCTCTCCTTTCTTATTGTGAAGGTTTAAACCATTTTTCACCCTTCTTTACGCTCATATGAGGTACAGTTTCTTTATCAAAGTTAGGAAATAATTTGTCCGATACACTTTCCGACAATTAGTGAGTCGCATAGTAAATTGCACAAAAGTTTTTTATCCACCCAAGGGACTATTGTTTTAGGTGAATCACTTTTGGCGTACCAGTTCATTTATCCTTTTTTTTTCGTTTGCTTCAGTTTTAATTACATTTAGCTTAAATGTATTCAATTTAATAATTTAGCTTAAATATATTCAATTTAATAATTTAGCCTAAATATATTCAATTTAATAATTTGCAAAACTTTACATATAACTTAAGAGAGTTAATTCAAATTTATCTCCTTTTAATTTTTTCAACTTTATTTTTCGTTTAGAATGCTCTTTTTCTAACGAACAAGGAGTAAAGCTCAGCGTTCTGGTTTATAGGGTATATGTACAGTGAGCATTCTAATTCTTGCAATTGAGGAGTATAAATTTTTACTCTCTATTTCACCATTTCTATTTGTGCCTTGATTCGCAATTTTACGAACTCTAAATCAGTTTTCGCTTTTTTTTTTCTAGCTGTTATTCGTTTTCTTTTGTCTTCTTTATAATTATAATAGCTAACTCCTTTACCAACTCAGGATCCATCTCATATTAATTTCAGTTTTTTATAACATTTATTGTTCTAATACTACCTCAAATCTTTTATATATATATATATATATATATTTAACGTTTTAAAACTTAAGTATACTACTTTTTCAAATTCCTATATTATGAGCAACAATTAAATAAACTTCTAAATTGGAATTCTTAAAACAGTATTCGACGTCAGGTGGCTTTCAATAGTTCCCTTTTGGACGAGTTATTAAGGCATTTTAACTTCTGGCGTTGTTGAAAAGGGCCGCTGCATACTTCCCCTCCAGTATCATCGTGATGATACGAAGAAAAACATTCCGATATTTGTCGTGAAGGCCGCTTCTCAGCCGTAACTGCAACTGATGTTCAACCCCTCCCTGTTGTATTGAGTTTTTTTTGCTTTGGACAGTTCCCATTTGACGTCATCCGCTGTCTCTTAATATAGTGGTGGATCTCTTCGAACACGTGCATCGTAGCCAGAATATCACAAGTTGCGATTTATGTGCAGTTGTCTTAGATACATAGAGACCAGTGGTTTTTTTTTTTTTTTTTTTTTTTAATCTCTGGCCTATGCAACCGTTAGTTCTAGGTTGTGCTACCGTCTAGTTTTCAAGTCTTGAGTCACCACTTCGACGAAAAATGATTTTGACCCCAAGAAGGGAGAGAGAGTAGTTGATGACCTTGGAGTGTCGATGGTGTATCGAACCCTTGACCCGTGGGTCCAAAGAAAAGTTGATCGGCCGTTTTTGTTGCGCTTTTACCAATCAGACCATAAGAAATGTCCCATTCGGGCTGGTTATTAAGGTGTTTTGTTGAAGAGAGCTGCTGTAAGTACGAGGGTGGATTGATAAGTTTCCGGCCTGACCAAGAGATGGTGCCACGAGGCCTACCTTGAGGTGGCGTTCTATAGTACCATCCTTAGATAGCTTGTAGCTATAGTTTCAGTCCGATCGCCATGTTAGTTTAGGTTTGAGAGCACGCTGAACAAGACGCCTCTGTGTTTTTCGTAAAAATGGAAAAGCTGGAAATTCGTGCTGTCATCAAATACTTTTATTTGAAGGGGTTAACGCCGAAGGAAATTAAAGAAGAGATGGACTCAACACTGGGGATATCCTCCCCATCATATTCAACCGTTAAGCAGTGGGTTTCCGAGTTTAAAAAGGGTCGTGTGAGCACCTCTGATGAGCCTCGCTCAGGACGCCCCATTGAGGTCACAACTCCAGATATGATCGAAAAAATCCATCAAATAGTGCTGAAAGACCGCAGATTAAAAGTGCGTGAGATAGCTGAGACCTGTAAGATGTCATATGAACGTGTACAAAATATTTTGCACCAACATTTGTATATGGAAAAGCTCTGTGCAAGATGGGTGCCGCGTTTGCTAACAGTCGACCAAAAATTTATTCGAAAGAACATTTCTACCGCCAATTTGGCGTTGTATAAGCGTAATCCAAGCGAATTTTTGCGTCGATTCGTAACCGTTGACGAAACTTGGGTCCACCACTACACTCCTGAAACCAAAGAACAGTCTAAACAGTGGATTGGACCAGGGGAACCAACTCCAAAGAAGGCAAAAACAATTTTTTCGGCGAACAAGGTTATGGCTACTGTTTTTTGGGATGCAAGAGGTATTATATACATTGATTACCTTAAAAAGGGTAAAACTATCACTGGTCAATACTACGCAGACTTATTGCAACGTTTGAGCCACGGAGTGAAAATTAAACGACCTCATCTGGCGAAGAAAAAAATCTTGTTTCATCACGATAACGCACCAGCGCACACGTTAATCGTTGCGATGGCTAAAATCAACGATCTGAAGTTTGAATTGATGCCGCACCCTCCCTACTCTCCAGACCTAGCCCCGAGTGACTATTATCTGTTTCCTAACCTCAAAAAATGGCTTGGCGGTAAGAGATTTGCGGACAATGAAGAAGTAATCGAAGCTGTAAATGGGTATTTTGAGGAGCTTGACGAATCAGTCTATAGAGATGGCATTACTAGACTAGAACACCGCTATGAGAAATGTATCAGCCTTGGAGGAGATTATGTTGAGAAATAAAAAAAAAAAAATTCTTAAAAACGTTGTTTTTCTTGGTCAGGCCGGAAACTTATCAATCCACCCTCGTACATACTTTAATTATCAAATCATCATTGTCTTTGAAGATCCACCGGTCGATACTTCTCTCTGGACAAGGCAGGACCTCTATATTTACTTTTTGATTTGTTTTAAATGTCTCTCACTGGACTACAAACTTTGAGACACATCTCCTCTTTATTTAACTCAATGTACTCTTATTGAGATACATCTCACTTCCCGCTGTTCCTATCACTATTGAGACACACTCTTCGTTGCACAGTTTCATAATATTTAAATCCTATAGTGTGCATGCACTTTACATCTTTCTCACGTGCAGGCGTCAGTATATATCTCTCTCGGTCTCATGTAAGAATCAACTTAGTCTGATGTGGCTCTTGCACCATAAACTAGCTATCACTAACTCACTCACTGATAAGTTTCCCTATCTAGGATTTATTATCTAACATCGATGTACTTTTTCAAAAGTCGATCCTTTTTCTCTGTGTAGGTATATGCTGTAGATGATTATGATCTTCGCAGTCGCCTTTTTTAGTTGGGATTTAAGAGAGCCCTGACTGGTGTTTCCCATTTGTTTATGCAGAACAATTCATTCTTCATTAAGTGAAGTCAAAGATGGACAATTGTGCTGCTTGGAATCTAAGTGTTTTATAAGAACTATTCTATGAAAATGATCAAGGATAAATAAGACGACTCACGATCGTCGGTTTTGGTCGACTCGTGGGTGCGAGCCTTCATGCCTCCAAAGACTCGCCGTGTAGTCGGGGCTGATGCACATTAAATCTATCGAAGCTCAAAGTCCTCCCATTGGTGTGGCGTGTAAGTTAGGAGAGGTAGGAGGCAGTTCAGGTGTCATCCTCATCACTTGATAAATGATCAAAATTACGTGGTCCGTCGCCAATGGCATTCGTGTTGCTTCCAGTGTGAAGTTAATAAAAATAACCAAAAACCAACGTTACCTATATGAACAGAATTTTCTATCCTTATCTGTGTGTAATTCAATAGCGTAGAGGAAAAATGTGTTTCTCACTGGTAAATTAGTAAAAATGTACCAAACTTTTTTCTTCCTGTGTGTTGCCAAGTTTCAATTGTAGGTGAGACCGTGGTAGTCTAGTCCGAACTCGCAGCTGGTATAGTTTCGATCGCGTCGTGTTTTTTAGTTATGCCACAAAAGACCCGCCGTGTAACGGAGCTGATGCTCATTTCATCTATCGAGACAACAAATTCTCCCTATGGCGTGGTGTGGATGTTTGAAGAATGAGGTACCAGCTCAGGTGTCATCCTCGTCACCTGATTGAGACCCAAAATTACGAGAACCATCGTTAAAGCCCTCGTGTTGCGTCTGAGTGTGACGTTAATAATTAAATTCTCAGTGATTTGGTTGCTTTGTTTTTAGTTTGTGACCTGCATGAGCTCAATTTCTTAATTAGAAAAGACAGCTTTAATAAGAGAAAACGATTCAGGCTTTCTTTGTTCTTGCATTCCTTCAAAAATGAATCACCAACCAATCATTTTATAATACTTTTTACATTTTTAAAAATCTGAAGTGTATTAATTTAACCTTGTATGTAATTTTTGTGTGATTTATGTGTTGCTATCTGTTTAGCATTGCAACAACTAGAAAAAAATTCAATGTTTTTATTTTTCAGATATTGATGGATCTTTTGATTTTTGCGACTTTGGTATAATGTCAGGTAAGATCTTGAAACTTTTATTGATTTAATTGTTTTTTAGATATTTATTTGTATCATGTATTCATTTCATTGTATTATATTTTTACATTTTTATTCTCTCATTCAAATGAAAATATATACTAATGATTCAGAATTCAATGATATTAAAATTCCCAGGCATTTTTCAAAAATATTTACTTATTATACTTTTGTTACCTTACGCACTGCAATTTAATAAATAAAATTTTGTCTTCACCAAAATCATCAATACCAATTTGTTATTAAATTTTTCTATTTGCATCTGTAGGATATTAATTATATGTTGGTTATGAATTTGCACTATATTCCACAATTCTATTTCTTATTCATTTTTTTTTAAAAAAAAATCTCCCCATTTTATTCCTTTTGTTGTAAAAGTTATGTTTCTTAATATTTATCAGATTACATTTTTATTTTAGGTGAAGCCATCGCACAGTGTGGAGGAGGATTCAATGGTATATTTAAACTTTTTTTTTTGAAAAGTTGTGTGTGTAAATCAAATACAAATCAAAGAAATACAAAATAATGCACCATTTTAAATTTTCTTACAATTTTTAGAATGCTTCAAAATAAATCATATTTAAAAAATTTGTTTTTAGCGAGTGAAGGGTATAAAATATTACATTAAGACTAGCTTTTTGAGCTTGTACCAAATTTTGAACAATTTTTTTTCTTGAAAAGTCTCCCAGTTTTCATGTAAATTTTTGTTGTTGTAACACATACATCCATTTATTGTATTCTGTGTCTGAAATTTAAGAAACAGTTAAAATTTAACATTTCCCCGTCTCTAACATATAAAATGAAAATCCCATTTAGTATTATCTCATTAGAAATGAAATATAGGACTTTACTCTGACAAAAATCAAAAACATTGTAAAATATTCTGTTCTCGATAAGATATTGAAATCAGAATGTGGTATTAAATATTACGCATTTTTTTACCTGAAATGTTCTGAATTTGAATCCTATTCTTTAACATATGCCAAGATAGCCTGAATCACATTTATTCTGGTTTTATAAAAATTTTATTATATTTGGTCAATTGATATTCATTTTACTATTCTACATTTCTGTGCATTTCCAGTCTTAAAGAAACTAGTTAAAATGAATTTTTTATTTCCTTTGTCTTTGTAAATAATAGTGGTTGATAGTAACAGAGTGATTATAATGCAAATTCTTGAGTTTTGTGTTTAAGTCCAGATACCACTAAAATCCTGTCAGGTAATAAGGCTGATGCAGGTTAAATCTGTCGGTATTTAATATCCTCACTTTGATTTGGTGTTGATGTTAGGGGAGTTGTGTGCCAGTTCAGGTATTGTCCTTGTCACTGAACCATAGTCCAAAATTAGGAAATCTGTTGCAGATAGCCATTGTATTACTGCTTAGGGTGACATCAATAAACGATCAATCAATGCAAATTATTGAAGATTTTTTTTTTTTATCAACAATTACATTTATAATCTGTAAATGAAGCTCATATGCTCTAACATTTCAAACATGTACACGAATGTCAAAGTAAATATTATATATACATGCTAATAAAATATTTAGATTCAACATGAAAAATATATATTTGAAACCTGTTATCCTAATTCACTATTCTTTATTTTTTATTCCAATAAGATAACATCGATATAAATTAATATTGATTTAATTTACAATTTTACGGAAAATATGATCTTTTATGCATAATGTATCTAGCATTCTGCTTAGTTTTAATCCTAGAATCCTTTTAATGTGCATGTGATGTTTAAAAAAAAACTTTGAATGCTAAACTCAAAATTTGTTTTTGAATTAGAGATTTTAAGTATGTAAAACATTTTGATAAGAATCAAAAATGAAATTCGTATGAAATCATTCAATATGTAAAGAATTAGCATGATTATGATTCTTCGGCAGCAAAATAAAAGTTTTAATTTTGGGGTTTTGTTTATATAAGAAAAATTATATTAATTTATTCTTTTAAAACTCAATAAAAAATTAAATAGTAGAAGTATCCATTTTATTTCATTTTTAATTAAATGAAATGTTTGTATTAGAAATATCTAATACATTCTTAGTTCTTTTTTTTTTTTTTTTTTTTTTTTTTTTAGAATTTGCTGATTAAAAAAAATGTCTTTGCATCTAAATTGTTTTAAGTTTAAAAGGATGAATTGAATATTAAATTAAAGTTAACCATGCATTGCATTTTGCCTTAACAAAGGATGCATTTAAACATTGAATATTGAGTGCCATTATTTAGACAATTGATTATTGAGCAATAAAGATGTGTTTAGATTATATAGATATGTTAAAATTTCAATATTTATAAATATTTTAAAGATTTTTTTTTAAAAAAAGAAATGTTATTTTTCCAGACTTGTATCATATGGAAGCTGATGTTCCTAGTTCATTTCATCAGTATGAAGAACATTATGGTGATTATTTCTTTTTTGGGCAGTAAAACCCTTATCCTGTCTTCCTGAGCTAGCTGTTTTTTAATCTTAATTAGTTTTTTTCAGTGATGTTTAATTTTTACTGTAAATTTAATTTGAAATATAAATTTTAATTGTTTTCTTTAATCTGGTTTTGTTGTTAAGTGTTCAGTTTATTAATCTAAATTTTCTTTTAAATTGAAAAATAAAGTTTCAAATATTTTATTTGTTACAAATTTTACAAAACTGAATGATTTACTTATAGAAACATTTCATACAATAAGAAATCTCAGAAAAATACATCTTCAATAATTCATGTGTTTATTTTTTTGTTTACTTATTTAAATTGGTATTTTATTCATGACAAGCTAGAGTATCCATTCTTTGCACTAGAGAATGTTTAAAATAAAATTCCACAAAAAATTTTTTATAAGTATTTTAATATATGTTTTTTAAATGGGAACACGAAATTTGATTAATCAAATTGAATTCTGGAAAAATCTTTGGAGAAACATAAACAGTGACATAATGTTATGTAATATGCTAGAGCTAGCATTCATAATTGAGTAAAAATTGTAGCAAAAGAGGTGGAAAAAACTTAACTCAATAATTGTTGAGTAGTTAAAAGTTGTATGAAATCCATTAATTGATATTTTTTCTCTGTTATTTATTTTCTTTTTTTAAAAAAAAAGAGGGCCAAATGTTCTTTCCATGTACTGTATTGTTTGGGTTGATAGATTTCTGGGTGGTTAATTAAAAATTAGAAATTTATGCTTTTTTCAGCTATTTTCAAAATTTTTCCAAACATTGGATAAATGAGCTTGAAATAAATTTTGTCTTAGAATGGCTTAGATCTCTTAGATGGAGCAAGAAAACTAATCTTGTGTTGTATCATTTATTAAGATTTTTTTTTTAAAAAAAAAAAAAAAAAACTTTGGAGAAAAGAAATTTTAAAATAGAAAAGCTTTTAATTAATTCAAAATTAACAAACAAAAATGCATCCAAATCGGACAAAAAGAGAAGTGGGAATTGAACCCAGGTCATGTAGTTAGATTGCGGGATTTTTTTTATCACAGCAGACCAAGCTCTTTACAAAAGAAGTAAAACACATATACTATATAGTATTAGAATTTAAAAGAATATTTGAAAGGCATTTAATTTTGGTATTTAAGCACTAATGTATTTTAAGTTTTGAATAAAAGGGTTATTAATATCACAGATGTGAGGTTGTAAAAATTTGACAATTTTTGTTGAAAATGTTCTTTAATAGTAGGAGTAGTTCAATCAAATTTAATGATTAATTGGATACAGAGTTATAATTCTGCAACAAAAAACAAATGTATATGAATAACAATCATAAATCTAATTTCTGTTATAAAGAACATAAACAAATGAATAAATGTAACTATCTTAAAAAAACTGTAAACATAGACAGCCAAACCCAATAAAGTCTCTGGTATCCTGTTGTGTTAAAAGTGCAATGAAGACAAAATCTATTGCAGTAGTAACAATATCATTAAAATTTTTAAAAATTTTAAATAAATTTAAGATGGGGAGGGCTTTGACATGCACTATTGGCACCCCTAGACTAGTGTATCGAATTTCTTGCATCTGGATTATGCAATCTTTCTGCTGCATCGACTACACATATACACACTCTTCCTTTTATTTATATACATTACTTATGCCTTACAGTTTGTATGCTATTATTAAGAGGGTATAAGAGAAGCTTGTCATACCCAAAAGATTTTGTGGGCTGCTTTGGAAACACATTTTTTCTGATGGGCTGCACTACATATGTGTGTATTATGGATTTATCTCCTTTTTAATTTAGGCTTCTTGAGCCCCAATTTAAATTCCCATATTAAAAATTGCTACTATTTTCCCCTCTTGAGTCGTGGGAAGGGACTAATCCTCATGACTCCTATTAGAGAAATCAAGAACATTCTGCAATAAATTAAGAGATATATTTTATTGAATTGAATGTATTTGTACAAAATAATAATTTAAAAAACTGTCCCTCAGTTACAACCCAAAACCCAAGTTACAGGTTTGCTGGTTAGGTACACATTGTGTACTGCCTTATTGCACAAGACAGCTCTTGAACTTGTTAAAACGGCTCAACTTTTTAAATGTGCCTGAACAAGAATGTAATAGAAGAATTATGACAACAGTTGAGTCAATATACTAATATATTCCTATAGTAATGGGATACGATACAAACAATTCATGTCAGAATGTTCTTTGGTACTTTTATGTACAATAAATGTTTCAATTTTTGTTCAGATGACCCAGCTCCACGGGCCACAGGTTGACAGCGAATGGGCCACATGCAGCCTGAGGTCTGCTGATTAGCCAAACTGATTATTAGTATTTCATGGCATATTTATTTTATAAGTAAGCAACATTATATGACAAAATAATTTTATCCCAATTAAACTCTTAGTATATGGAAATGCTGACATTCAATATTTAACTTAGTAGAATCTACATTCTTGTTATACACAAGCATTAATATTTTTAATTCTTTATTGTATGTATATTAATTATGTATTCACTATTTAATATTGTAATTCATTGTCTTTTTTTTATTTATTTCATTTAATTTAGAACCTTTGGATCCTGAAAGGGAGGCAATAGCCCAAGGGATTGGTCGTCAGTTGAGACAGCTGTCAATTGAATTTGATTCTGATCATGCAGAAGCAATTAGGAATCAACTTCCAACAATTGGTATTTGTGAACTTTATTTATTATCATTATTTGATTTTAATTTGAGAGTAGGTGTTAATATGTTTTGAAAGTTGCCGAAGCTATAAATAACTTTATTTTGTTAAGTGGGTTAGTATTATTCACAGATGATTGTTAACATTGATATTGTTGTTATTTTCTATTTTATCATATGAAATTATTGAGGAGAATTCTTTATTTCATTAAAAATAAATTTTAATAACATAAAAGGTTAATAATTAATATAAAATAAAAGAAAAATTCATTAATGTTAAGTAAAAAATTAATTATCTTGATCTCTTCACTTAACCCTTTAAGCGGTCAATTATTTTACCAGAAATGCTTCCAAAAAAGGCATATTTTTTTTATTGCATATAATTAAGTACCATATTATGATATTCAAAATATCATAAGAATATATTTTCCCTCCAAGTGAGAGGGAAAATTAAAATAAATAATTTGATTGGGGGATTCTCCCTCCATTTTTTATAAAATGATATAATTCCAAGAGGGGAAGAGAAAAAAGAAGAACTCAAATCTTCATCAGAGCTGAGCTCACTGCACGAGTCATCTGAGGAATAATCCAAATAATTAGAAGAAATATCTGTATCAGAATGTAGTTCATCATCTAACAAGAAAGTATTTTCGTCGTCTATTCCATCCATAATTTCCATAAGATTCACAAGCACGGCATACAGTAGAACAAAAATTTCAAAGAAAAGTTCCCACTTTCCCACTACATAGAAAAACCCAGATGAAAAGCATTTCATTTACATGGACAAGCCACGCCATGTGTTGAAAAATAATAATACTAAATAGATAGTCTCTTTCAATAATGAAAAATGCGGGCAAACCAGAAGAGGCCAATTTCGGGTAGCACGTACACTGTACG
>BMAW01097174.1:573830-620696 GCA_019974015.1 Nephila pilipes
CGGGCAAACCAGAAGAGGCCAATTTCGGGTAGCACGTACACTGTACGGGCAAACTGCTTAAAGGGTTAAAGAATGATAATTCCAGTTTATGAATATCTATATAAAAGTCATTTATAAATAATATGTCTTATACTATTAAAACTGGAGAAAATAAAGTTAATGTGAGAAAAAGAAAAAAGTTGCTTAAAATTTTTTATGGGGGTGAAAACTAAAGTACATTTTTTATATGTAAATGGAAATAAAAAATTTATAAAATGCAATGCTTGCTTTCAGTGTAAAATAATTATAGGTGTTTTTAGCTTATGCAAGTATTAACAAAAAGGAGCATACTTGTGATGAACCTAAGAATTTTTGTTCATGTTGGCAAAGAGTGAATTACTTAACTGTAAATCTAAGTATGTGGAATGTGGCAGTAACCATTTACAGATTTTTTGAACTGATAAGGCAATTGTCAAAATTTTTAACCAACAAAAATATTGCATCCTATCCAATAATATCTAATCTAGATCAGGCAATAATTATGACAACTTAAATCTTATTACTTTTTACTGAATTTCAATGTTAGAAATAGAAAAGTAATTTAAATGCATAGCTGTTAAATCTTAGTTCAGAAAGTATTTCAGTATGGGGTAATTTGTATAGAATTTTTCATTGATTTGGTTTTATTAACATCCAACTAGAAGCAACATAAGGGCTATTGGCGACAGACCTCATAATTTTGAGCCTCGGTCCAGTGACGAGGACGACACCTGAGCTGGCATCCCCCTCCTGACTTCCATGCCAACAGGAGGACTTTGGGTCCCTACAGATTTGACCGGCATCAGCCCTGGCTACACGGCGGGTCTTTAGCGGCATCAAGGCTTGAATCCATGACTCAATTAAAATCTCTGGCTGCAAGTTCGATACCTTCACTACTAGGCTATAGCGACCACCATAGAACTTATGAATTATGAGTGGTGTTTAAATATTATTGCTTACCAAGTAAAGCTGCTTATGTTGATATTTTTTCCAATGGTAGATGGATAGTTCAAATATGACAAAATTTCATGCAATATTACTAATATTACCAAAAAAGGCTTGAAACTGATGAATAGTTTTAATAATTTCTCACTTAGAACAATGCAAGGGCTATTTGCAACAAACTTCATAATTTTGAATTTCACTCAAATGGCAAGGACGACATCTGACTTTGCACATTTCTCTCCAAACTTCCACATCATGCCAACAGGAGTTCTTGGAATCTCAACAGATTTAACATATATCAGCCATGCTACATGGCAGGTCTTTAAAAGAAGAAATGAAATTTTATATTGGAAAAATTGAGACAAAAGCTCCGAGGAGATAAATGTGAGCAAACAACTTCTCTACAATTTGAACTTGCCAAAGTAAAAGAAGAAATTAAGAAGTTATCTCAAGTCATGCAGAAATAAATTGCATTGCTGGCGAAAGAGAAGAAAAGCAGATATGTCCCAAAAAACGATATCAGGCTTAAAAGTTTCTTCTGTTTATAGGCACTCTAGCCAGGTGTGTCCTCATGGGAAAAATTCAGGTAACATCAGTAACTTTTGGAATAATTGAGTTTTCGCCTAGATTCCAGCATTTTCAGGAACCTTTGTTTTATTGCATAGTTTAAAGGGGTCATTGCTTAAACTTTCCTTGACTGCCTCATGAAATCTCTGTGTCTTTTTTCCTTCTCAAAAGAAAGGTTGCAGAGAAGCATCTTCTTGGTTTTGTAACATTGTGCTCCATCTTCAAAGACTTATATCTTGGCAATCTCATCACAAGCAACAATGATCTGTTGCCCAGTATAGAGCTAGCTAATCAATGTGAATGACTTTTGGTTTGGTGGTCTGAAAATATCCTTTTGTTTCTTGAAAGCAGTATAAGTTTCCTCCCAGTTCCTTTGCAGCTTTAGACTCAAGTCTCTTTGTCACTTCTAGCTCATACATTTGCAGGTTGGTTTACTCAATTACTTCCAGTTCATTCACTTTGCTCATCGGCCGTGGTAGTTTAGCGATCATAGTTGCGGACTCGTGGCTGGAGACTTTCGTTGAGTCTTAGGTTCAAGCTTTGATGCCACTAAAGACATGCTGTGTAGCCGGGACTGATGCATGTTAAGTCTGTTGAGGCTCAAAGTCTTCCTGTTGGCTTGGTGTGGAAGTTAGGATAGAGAGGAGTGTCATCCTCATCACTTGACCTAAATTTAAAATTACTAAGTCTTTCACCTATAGTCCTCATTTTGTTTTTAGTGCGATTTTAATAAAACCAATCCCTTTTGCGACTGGTTTTATTCACTCTTTGGCAAGCTCAAATATGCTTTATGAATTGCCTTTATGTAATTGAGAAAAGGTGTATCCCTTGGTCATCCAGAAAGGATATCACTAGGCAATTGCTGTATTCGCTTGAGTCCATTCTTTGCTGAAGTCCATTTGCTCACCTCCAACTATTGGACATAAAGGTCAAGCTGGTTACCTGAACATTTTGTGTATACCTAAGAAGTATGGCAAGAAATTCTTGTTTTTTTCACAATGACCTTTGTCTTGACCCCACCAGCAGTTGCATTTCTAAGTGAAAGTAGAGCAGTAAAAAGTACATTCTTGATTTCCTCATCAGTGCTTCCTGTTAACACACTGCGACACCAGTGGCCACGGTAGCCTAGTGGTCATGTTTCGGAATCATGTCCGGCGGTTTTTGTTTAGTTGCAGGTTTGATACTTGGCCTCTAAAGACCCGCCGTCTAGCCAGGGCTGATGTACGCTAAATCTGTTGGGGCCCAAAGTCCTCCTATTGACGTGGAAGTTTGGAGAGGGGGGTGCCAACTCAGGTGTCGTCGTCTTCACTTGACCGAGGTTCAAAATTACGAGGTCCGCCACCAATAGCCCTCATATTGCTTCTAGTGTGACATTAATAAAAACTAAACTAACCTAAAACTACACTGTGACACTAGGGGCAACTACTTCATCTGGAGTAATGGACACACCCAGTTCTTTTCCATCAAAGAAGCATCTTCTGGACCCAGGGTACTTGAGTTGAACCTCTATTCAATACTGCATCATGAATGTTGCTCTTATTTATTTCAGCTTAATTCAAAGTATATTCAACAGGTTCCACATTGATAATTCTTAAAGCATCCAGCCTAGCTATCTTTCCGGCATCTTAAGTGGCTTGTCTTTGAGTCTCATTGAAGTTAGCTCCACAATTGACAACTTTTAATGGCCGGTTCTTGAAAACTTGTTTCCTTAGATCATCTATTTCTGCAGTCATTCCTTTTTCACCTTTGATTTGATATTTCACTCCTCCTTACTCTTTGCCTTCTTCAGTCTCTACCTTGACATCTTTAGCTTCACTTGTTTATTTCGGAACAGCTTTTCCATTTTATTTATCCTCCAGTTCTGGCTCTTTTGCCATCTATCTTTTCAATTTCCTCAACCATTTTTTGAAGAATTTTTCTCATTTCTTCTAGATATGCATCAATTCACTTACACAATTCCAACTTCATTTTCTCCCGATCGGCTTTCATCTCCTTCATAAAGCATTCAGTAATCCAGCCTTCCACTTGGCTTTAATTTCCTTCAGGGCCACAGTAGCCTAGTGGTCAAGGTCGTGGACTCGCGGCTGGCGGTTTTCGTTCAGTCGTGGGTTCGATCCTTGGCTGCCAAAGACCCGCCGTATAGCCGGGGCTGATGCATGTTAAATCTGTTCGGGGCCCAAAGTCCTCCCTTTGACGTGGTGTGGATGTTAGAAGGGGGGTGCCAGCTCAGGTGTCGTCCTCGTCATTTGACCATGGTTCAAAATTACGAGATCCGTCGCCTGTAGCCCTCGTGTTGCTTCTAGTGCGAGGTTAATAAAAACTAAACTAAACTAAAACTTAATTTCCTTCATCATCTCTTCATGGCCAGCTTTTATTTCTTCATAGTTAGCCTTAATCAAGTCCATCAAAACTTTAAACTTCTCCTCCATCACTTTATCTCTCTCCCCCCTCTGCTATGTTAAAAGGCATTCACTCTGGTATCCCACTTTTTACACTAATGTTAACCAAAATTCTCCCAAACATGCCATTTTTTCTTGGCATGTAATGAAAAATAATGTTGGAGGGAGAAAAATGATAGTATAACTTGTTCGAAATTTTAATTTATGAAAGATGCTTAATTTTTTAAAAAGTTGTAATTCATTGCATAAACAGCAAATATCTCTGAAATAAATTGTATTACCATAATACTATATTCAATGTTGAATCTTTAAGAATTTTTTAGAAATCAAGATTTTGTAAATGGTTTATCGAAGTTTTCCTTTAGTTCTTATCTTTAAATAAATTGTAAGCATAGAAAAAATTGTATTTTGTTTCCTGAGGAAGTATAATGGGGCTGAAATTTTTATTCCAATGAACAGAAATCGTCATTTAATATCTAGAATCCAAAAAGAAAGAGATATATTTGCAATGCTTCTAATGAAATATTGTAAAAGCTTTAAAAACTTGAAAACTGTTCAAATGATTTATTAAATGTGAAAAAAAGAACCTCTCCCCTTCCCTCCTCCATAATTTTCAAAAAAGAATTGAATGAAATAATACCTATTAGTCCTCTGATGAAAGATATGTATTTCTATTGTAATACATTTTACAACATTTTTACAATTTTTTTAGGAGTTGATTGAGCTCTTTACTGTATGTTAGTCATTATTCAGTTGATTTATCTTTTTCTTTCAGCTTTCATTGACATTAAATTCAGTAAAGATTTATTTGTTTAATCATTTTGGTTGATTATCTTCAGAAAGAGAATGGACATATTTTAATGAAATTAGATATGTGAATAGATTGATGCAATGAAAAAAAAAAATCATATGGGTATTATAGTATATATTCATAATTGTGTTTACTGCTCATTAGCTCTGGAAAGTCTGAAAGAGAGATATCAAGAAGAAACAAAAAAGAGATTAATAAGGGATATGGAGCTTTCACAGTGTGTATTTAAGTTGGAAATGAGACTGTTTACATGAATCCCTGTGTTGGTATGCCCCACTCTTCCAACAATTCAGTTTGTTACAATATTCAAAATAATTACATAATTAAGATTAAAATTTTTGGAAGAAATATCAGCTATTAATTTTTAAATTTCTTCATGATTATGCTATGTTTTCAGTATTTCATCTGTTGAGTGAAAGCAATTTTGAATCATTCTAAGTTTGAATACAATTTCATATTAATTTCATTAATCTCTTAGGAAGTAGTATGTAGTCAGCATTTTAATCTGACATTTGCCGAAGAAAACTTTGAGTATTGCTCTGTTGATTTTCCTTTTAATTAAAATTTTTTGATGAAAATAAAACATCCGAATAACCATAGTGCTCTATTTTAAATGCTGTTTTTTACTGTATTTTTTTTAAAAAAATTGTATCTATAAGAATATTTTTGAAATATTCAGTTGTTTAAAACTAATTTTTTTTTTTAATATTGGAACCTTTCAAAAACACTTAAAAAAATATTTATATTTAAATGGATCATAACTCTCAATTTTTAAATATTTTTTTTTTTGGTTCAATTTAACTTCCCAAAAATAAGTAGTTTTCTGTATTAATTTATTGTTTTGTGACATTTGGCTGTTTGTGATTTTTCTTCACTATCTTTAGAGACTTTTTGCACTTTGAATTGCATAAAATTTCCCATTTCTTTCCAAGTTAATGAAATGTGATCTAGGCAAATTTAATGAAAGTAAATAGTACAATGCATTGAATTAAGGATGGGGATATATATAAAGGAAATAGAATTGAAAGGAATAGAATATAGATAATAAGAAATTAATTTAGTAAGTCAGAAATTAGACAGTAGATTTTAATAAGTTAGAAATCAGAATGAATGGCAGTAATTGATCTGTGATTAAAATCGGTTAGAAGCGATTGCTGGTTTGAGTAAGTGATAATAGAAATTGAACCTGCAGTATTCAAGAAGTAACTCACTCAAAACAGGTGAATTGGTTAGATAGAATATTATTATTTAATTCTAAACTAGGATTCAAGTGGATTTAAATTTAGTAAATATATATTGAAAACATTAATTATAGCAATTGTTAATATGGTGATTTAGTTTTTTTTTCCAACTTTTATTTTTTTAAATTGTGGACTTATTGTTTCATCAATTATTGTTAGATTTAGCAATAATTATTACTTAAACAAATAGTGTGGTAGCATTACAGTTTTAAATGAAAGGTTTTAAGTTTTATCTGCGTAAGTCATTTATTGGGGGCTATATCAGCGTGTATAAATATATTTATGCCTAACTTTTGTATTTATTAAATGCTCCAGTACTCATATTTCTAAATGTCAATTTTGAAGTACATGTATGTAAAAATTAAATTATTATAATATTTTTTAAATAAAACTCCTATATTTCTTTAGTAGCTCATTATTTTGAATTTAGCTGTTTTGATAATACTTGTATCAATTTTTTTTTCATTAATTCTTGATTGAATTCAGCTAATACATTGTGTAAAATTGAAATAATTTATTTACTTTATGTAAGTTTGTGTGTTTAATTTAATTTTTTTTATGATATCCTCCTGTAATCTACAAAATTGTATCCTGTAATCTGCAAAATATTTATTTGTTAAAACTTTATAATTATTTCATTTTTTAATGTTACTTCCTTATGTCTTATAATTTGATATTTTAAATGCCATTTTTGAAATTGGTTTAATTTTTAGTTACAAATTCTTAAATGTAATTTGAAAATGTTAAATTCCTTTGAAAAAATGTATTATGTATTACCTTTGAAGATGTAATATTGCTTGGTTAAATTATGTTTATCATACTATTTCAATTTGCTTATAACTTTCATGTTTCTTTGTTATTTAAAATTACATTTTTTTAACTACTCATACATTTTTAGAGAAAAATTTAATGTACATATTTTTTTTGTAAATTTAATCATGCTCTCTGATTTATATTGATTGCATTGCTTTTTAGGAACTAAAAGCATTCAGTTCAAGGAACGTTTTGTGCATGTGAGCCCTTCTTGTGGCAGTATTAAAATTCCTGTGATTTTAACTGGATCTTCTGATGAAATGGCCCAGATAGCATGGAGAACATATGACAAAACTGCTAAATCTGATATACATTATATTGGAAGTCAAGGAAACATTAATTTCACTAAAGGTGACGTAGAGAAAATCATTGAAATAAAAATAAGAAATCAAGAAGAAACTGATGTTTGTTTTGCAGTTGAACTTTATCATCCTCAAGATACTAATATTGGGCATAGCAATCCAGTGACAGTCTATATTGTTGATCATTCCAGTGAGTATCAGTTCTGTCATTTAAGATTATGTCAATCAGATGAATTACCTTTTAAAAAAATCCAACATCTCAAAATTATGTATTTTTTAAGTTCAAAAATCATTCTTTTATTTTATGAATGGAACTGTATTAAACTGGTGTTAGATTCATAATTCAAAAATAGTTCAAAATTGTATATTCAATACCAAAATATATTTAAATGTTAGAATATAAAATGTCCTTATGACAATTTGTATATGTTGAGCATATGAATCCAACTAGGACTTAAAATTTCTCACATGGTTTTATTGGAAATTTTGTGAGTGGTGTCAATTCAGGCATCATTCTCATCATTTGCCATGATACAAAATTATGAAATCTATCACTAATAATTCTGTCTTTGGCCCACTTATAACAATGATTTAAAATGCTAAATTATATAGATTAAAGTTCTAGAATAAGTAATGGATTTTATTAAATTTTATATTGAGTAGATATTTTTCAAGTGAAATTTCCATATTAATTGTGAAAAAATTCCACCTTTATGAAATCTTTTATATCTACAGAAGAGATGACATTCTGAGCCTTACACAAGGAAACAAATATGGGAATGTGTGTGTTTGTGTTCTTGACATTCATGGTGTTGTTAATAAATTTTTTGGATAAGTTTAATTATACCACCCTCCCCTGTTTTTGAGTAGACTTAATATTATTGCTAAAACCAACTTACTTTAGGTATTAAGAATAATTGATCTTAAATAGAACTGATATTTTTATTAATAGCTTGTGATAAATATGAAATTTTGCATTCATTTCAATACACTTTTAACATCAGAGATTTGGAAGAAATTGTTATGATAATGTGTTTTTAAATAAATAAAAACATTTAAGAGTTTATTTCCATTAATTTATTTGAAATTGTTTCCTGAGGGATATGACAGACATGCACATTCAAATATTGAAACTTAAAATATAGTCAGCTTCTCCAATTGTCCATATATATTATATTTACAAGTCAATTCCTACAGTTGAAACAAGTGACTGTGTTCCCCAACTTCAAATTTATACTTTAATGGGATTCCAAAAAAAAATTTCAAACACATTACAAAATTAAAAGAATAACATAATGCAATAATTAGTTTAATTGATCATCTCTTGTGACAAACACCTGATCTGTGAGTGATGTAATGATTCCATCTTTGCAATGCCTCAGCCCAACAAGTTAAGTTTGGGCTTTTTGGTGTTATTTGGTTCAAGTACTTCAAAAGTCTGAAATAATGTGGACTCATGCTCTATTTACCCATTTATTAAATTTGTTCAATCTATACAACACTGTCAATGCCTCCTTTACAGTACTAGCCCAACTCTTTTAAGTAGTGGTTGATTTACAAAAACTATTAGTTTATAGTTTCCTTCAGTCTTGTTGGGTTGTACAATTTCCTATTCAATAATCTGATGTATCGCAATGCACTTGAAAAAGTAGATCAGTATTAAATGTGGATAAACTAGTCACATTGCATAAAAGTTCTTTCAATGTATCAAATGAAGATTTCTCCTCTCCCCTTCCTCTTGAGTTTAATCTGAGAAAGGAGCCGGAATTTTGGCGTAATTTGGAATATAGGTTCTTTAAAAGCTCATTAAAACCAGTACTGATCTAACTCTTTGTGATTGGTCTGGCTACTTATTCTTCATCTGGCCCATGTTTTCCGCCCTCTATTACATGTCCCAAATACTTTATTTTCTCTGCAGTGAAAGCGCACCTGTGGGTCCTAATGGAAAATCTTAAATTATCTAAATCTGTCACAGAATTCATCCCAAATAGGTCATTTTTTCCAAAAGCATCACTATGTCATCCATGTAGGCTATGGCATATTCAGAATGGCATTTGAGTACAAAGTTCATTTTGCATTGAAAAGTACTGTATGCTCCTCTGGTCCAAAATACATAATTATTCTCTGGTACACCTTAATATGAGTAGTAAATGCTGTTATAGGCTTATTGCCATCATTTATTTTTATTTTGCTGAGAACAAAGTAGTCTAAACTGCTTAACCCGTTAACTAACCTGGCAATAAAAATTAATTCTTGCATTTCCTTAATAGGAAAAACAGGTACTTTCATAATGGTATTTAATGGCCAAAATCAATGCACACCTTTAACATGGAATTCTTTTTAGCCTCAAAAATTATCAAATGAGCAATTTCAAATTCGAATGGTTTTATTTAATTTAAATAAATTCAGTCTTGATCCTAATTCTTTATCTCTCTTTGATGTGCAATAGTTGCATTGTAACAATGGGACTTTCTCCTTTCCACATTTAGCGTAAGATCTAGTTTATGGATTCCAACCTGAATTGATTGAACAGGCCTAATGAACAGCTGTTTAAACTCTACAATTAGATTTTTTAATAATTGTTTAGAACTATTTAAATGATTAACTTTAAGATCGTCGAGAATTAAAAAAAAAATTATACTTCATTGTGATTAGTAGCATTTCAACATGTCCAAACTCTTTTTTCCTCTTCAAAGATAACATTTATGGAATTGACCTTAGTATTATAATATTTTATTTTTTATTTATGTATGTGCTTTGTTGAACCATCAAACTTTTTTACTACAAAGGAATGTGGATTTCGTCTTTCAACAATAGTTGAAATACCTTGCTATCTGGCTATTAGTTTATTATCAGAATTGGGTATCAAAAATATTACTTAATCTCCTATTTTAAATAATGTAGTAGATGGTCTTAAAATAAATGGTCTAAAAATTTTAAATGTGCCGTTTTCTCTTGCTGCACTTCTGAAACAAGTTTAGCCTGTTCTGCAACCCTTTCAAGTTTTAACTTCAAAATTTCCGTAGTATCGAGCTGCATGTTATTATGTTCCCCGGTCCATATAGATTTTAATATAGACAATAATAATAAATAACAAATAGAGATGCTGTGGTTGCATGAGATATTGCCCTGTAAGCTCACAACACATACAGAATTTGAAAATGCCATCTCCTACCTTCTACTCTGTTAACACTTTGTAGCATTCTCTTCAGAATCCTATTAAACCATTTCACTAACACATTGGATTGTGGATATGCAGGAGAAGAAAACCTTGGGAAATTCTCAATTCTTTTTCAAACTTCTTTGTCAATTCTGCATTAAAGTTGGTAACGTTATCTGACATGATAATGTTAGATATTCCCGTCCTTGAGCATTGTAATATATGAAAGAATTGTCTGAAATGGCTTCTATATATAGCATAGCCATGTTTATGAAACTCCTTAATAAAGCCTAGCATGTTGCTTTGGCGTTAAGGTTAGTGAATGGTACCTCATTACTACACCTAGTGTGTTGATCCATTAATATGTAAAATACATTTTTGTCCCTTTTAACTCAAGGATCTATTGGACTGATGAAATCCATCTTTACCTACTGAAATGGCAATTTGGGCCTTTTCACAGATATGTTTGGCTCTCTTTTATTCGACTGTACTGCCCTCATTAGTTGAATATGCTACATGGCTTGCAAAACTTTGTGACATTTGCTCCCAGATCATCCCCCAAAAATGAATGTCTGATTAATTCTAACATCTTTTCATATGGCTGCTAAAAAAGAATTATGAGCCATTGGCAACATCTCATTTTGCTAACACTTTGGCACCACTAATTGACCAATTTTCTTTTTGAGTATTTTGTCTTTGTGAAGAAGGTGACTTTCAACATTGTAATAATTAACCTTTTCTTTCTTTAGCAAACCTCCAGGTAACACTTATTCATTGCAATGCTCCTGCTCTGAATGAAATCGATTAGCCACTATACTTCCTTCAGTGATCTCATTGGTAGCTTCTTCTTCCTTTTTAACCCCTGATTCTACTTCATTTACCCCTGAAATAATTTCCATCTGAAATTCCATATTGATTTATCAATGCTTCTTACTGCAGAGTTCTAGGTGAATCCACATAATTAACCTTGTTTTACCCATATTTACTGAGTTCAGACTCAAGACTCCAGTAGTTCCAATCAAGTGAGCCTCCTTTTCCATCTCCTCCCAACATCTCCAAAACATCTGGCCAAAACAATGAAATAAGCCATTGGTACTGAAGTTTCATTTTCTGTTTCAGGCTTTTCAACCAAAACGTTATTTGCATATACTTATTTAATTTCCCATCCTCTATTCTTTGAGAAGTCTCATTTATTCAAGCTACAAGAAAATCTTTTATGACTCCTTTATCCTTTTGGTTATCAAAATTTTACTGTGATTGAAATTACTAATTTCTACCTTTTTTTTTTTATTATTTAATTGCTGTTTACCCCTGGCCCCTTATATATTTTTGGTATTATAATCTTTCCTCTTTTCCCTCACTGACCAATTATAATATTTCCCTTTAGATGCATAAATTACATCACTTTGCTCACATAATTTTTTTTAGCTTGAACCAACTTTCCCCTTGCGATACTGTAATATGAGTAGTAGTTTCGGAATCAAAGTTTGGAACACCTTCATCTGATTAACTAACCATCCAATACTATAAACTGATTTACCAAATTAAAATCTTGAGCTTTCCTTATTTTACAATAATGCATTCACACAGATTAAAGTGTGGAAGCCAAACTGCTAGAAAATTTCATCAGAATTACACTTATCAGTCCTAAAATTTCTTGAACCCAGTTTTGGAAATAGCTCATGTTCTTTAAATACCAATTGTTTTAGTTTTTGATTCATAGTTATTGAATTCTTTCTTGTTTACATGTACAAATAAATTTGCTTCTTTATACCCTAATAAACATAAAAAAAACTTTTGGGTCCCCCCCCCCTTTACTAACAATTTCATTATTTTAGACTTGAAAAGAAATAATTCTATCCTTCCAATTTGGTGAGTATTGTAACTATCAATAACCTAATCATTTTCACATATTCATCGAAGGATTAACAGCTGAGATTTTGATTACCATTCAGATCCAAACATCACTTATAGTAAGTTCTAATTCATGACGAAGCTTCTCGATTGATTATCTTTCTCTCTCCAGTTGTAATTGAAATTTCCTCTTTTGCAGTTATGATTCCCTATTTTCCTGTTCTGTTATTGTAGCCACAATAGCAGTTAATATTTTTTTATAATTATTACCATCAGTAATTAAATGACTTAAAATCAGTTTACTTTAAGTAGAGGAAACTTGCATATCTAAGTCCTCAGCTAGATGAATTCAATCTATTTTCTTACTTTATGCTAGAAATGATATTTTTGTAAAACTAATTCTGATACTAAATTAACAAGAAAACTAGACTCTTAATTGAAACCATTGAATTTCACACTTTAAAGCAACATTGTTTACCAGTACAAAGAATTTCAGTTAAGCTTTATTGTAAATGCATATCTCATATACATATTTCTGAAATACTAAAAAATTTAAGACAAACTGTGTTAGAAAACAGTTCGCTATAATTAAGTAATAAAATGATTTGATGTAACATAATTAGAGCATAATTCTATTGCATAAAAAATAAATAAAATTGTAAATTTTATTATTAAGTCTATAAAATAATCATAAAATGGAATGTTAGGATGAACCATGCAAGAAATTTATTTCTATTTCCTTTTAATTGCTGTTTATTCTTCAAAATAAGTAAGATGTATCAACAATGAATCCCATTATTCAATATTAGACTAAAAGTAAATTTTATATTGGGAACAGTAGTCACTAACTGCAGATACAAAGATGCCTAGATATCTTCTTTGCTAGAAGATCACTGACTCATAACTTAAGCACAGTTGGGTATTGCAAGTCATTCTTGCAGACTACTGCTTATCACAATAGAAGCCATTGAAGCAAAATTGAAGGTGCACAACAAGAAACAGCTCAAAATGATAGGAAGAGGGGTAATACCATGCTTTTAACATATATAGTGTACCAATCTCAAAACTAGTCTCTAGGATATGAGAGATATCACCCCAGCATTCACTGGTCATTGCATGGCCATTTTTGTTCTGAGGAGGACTGTCAGCCATTAAGTAAATGTTTTGGTTTTTAGAATAACACTGGTTATCAAGAGCACATGCTTTCCTTTCTCCGAAAATATCTCGGTCACATTACTAATATATAAAGTACCAGGTTGATTTCAACTCATCTTTTACTTTGAATATTTGAGAGGAATTAATAGAACAATTTGCTTTTGCATAAATAAAAACATTCCATGGTTAGTCCCAAGAATTTATTTCAAATTTTTTTGCTAAGAAATACAACAGACATTGAAATTCACAATAAAGCAGACTTCTCCAATTGTCTGTTCTCCCTTGTTTTTCCCATCCAACTGACATATGCTCACCCTTACTTCCAAGGGTTATGTGCACTTTTCCATCTAAGCACAGCACAGCTGTTGCAGATGCAAGGTCTCAGATCTTTAACAATAATGTTCTTATATTAATAAATCTGTATGTGCAGAAATTTTTTTTAATCAGTGCAGTTGAAGTATTTCCACTGATATTTTTTTTAAAAAATGTAATCTTTAAATTAATAAAATTCTTTATTTATTCTGTCAATTAGGCCAGCCCAATTTGAAAATGATAAACATGAAATTAATTATATAAGAAAAAAGAAGATCCTTTTGTTTAGTTAAATGAATTTTATAGTTTATTTATAAAATTTGATAGGAACAAAATCCATGCTCATCTCCATTCATTTTAAAATACTTCAGGCTCTGCATTCTGATTCAACTAAAAATTCTCCATGTTGTGGGTCTGCTACATGCTAAATCTGTCGAGTCTCCATATCCTACCATTCTCATGGTCTAGAAGTTTGGAAATGAAGATTCCTGCTCAGATGTCCTTGTCGCTTATCAAAATTACGAGATCTGTCACCAATACCCCTCATGTAGCTTTTAATTGTGATGTTAATTAACAATGAATTAGTCTCTGTAATATTGTTATTTAAAATAGGATATCTGTTGTATAAATTTAAATATTTGTTTGTCTGTTATTCAATTCCATATTGTTGATCCTATTACTCCCAAACTTTTCAGGTGCTTTGCTAATGCATGGAAGAAGCCATAAACATATTCCTGGCTTCATATTATAAACATTTTTTAACAAATACAAATTGGTTTTTGATGATATTTTTCGAAAATCGCTCGTTTCTCTGTTTTTTCTTGCAGATGCAACAATTTTCTCCGAAATTTTTCCTTTTATAATGAGGGCTGTATGTATTTAAGAATTAAGAAGTCTGGTATTTTAGGAATATGCCATAGTGCACTTATATTTTCTAGAGAAATGGGCTGCAGGAAGCTGAAATTTTTTTTAATGTAACTCTATTGTTTTTATTTAAATGATTTTAATAAAATAAACTTTGAAGATAAGCTTTTTTCAGTCATACTCCTTAGGCCACTTGTTTGGGTCTTGGCCATGATATCTGATAAGTGTAGCGATTTATGATCTGATGCACTTGAGGTATTATAATCATGGACCTCATTTCTGTGGCCATCTCCTTTGATGTATTTACTCTTTTAGGTGCAGTATAGAGAGTCTGAACTCGGGAGGAATATTTTGCAGCTGATTACTTCTTAATACAGTATGCAGATCCAGGCTGTAGTAGTCGTTTTACCCTGCGCCTTCACAAAAATGTCAGATAGATATTTGAGTAGGTTGAATTGAACACACAATAGATATCTGAATGTTATTTATAACAGATTAAGAGCTATTACACTTCACTGAGAACACATGGGTTTATATATTACAGGAGATTATTCCAGAACAGTGTTCTCGAAATGTAAAGAATATTCTGGAAAATTTTAGAAATCATAGAAAAAACAGAGAACAATTAAACAAAACTTTAACATGTTTTTAATGTTGTCAGCACTGCATTTTGAACCTGGGCACTCTCGTTTTGTACATGAACACTTTACCTCTGTGCCTTCGATGCTTATATAAGCTTTATGGCATTATTATTTTTGCTTTAGCTCCCTCTGCTTCTAATAAGATTTCTGCTCTACACTTAGCTCTGACCCATATTACATAGTGGCCTGAGCTCTGAAAATTTTTCTCTATAGATTTAGAAATTTTTCTCTATATAGATTTAGAAATTTTTTCTCAAATACCTTTTTCATTTGCTTGTTCCTCATTTAAAAAAATTATGCTAAAATACTTTTGTAAAAAGTTTGTTGATTTAGGTGAAGAATGGGTAATTCAGCTAGAAAATAATAATTCTTCATAATCACTTGCATGAAACTAATTTGAAAGCATTTGCATTGAATTTGCTTTCACTGAAATATTTTAAAAAAAGTCTTCACTTTTATTGTACTTATATGTATATAAAAGTCATTTTTCAACATTTTTAAACAATTTTTTTTATTTTAATTAAATCGTAAACTACTAAGATTAAAAGGCAATGAATAATTTTATTTTTCAGTGTGTATTTCTCTTAAATATTAATTATCAGCCCAGGGCTATATTGCAATAATATTTTCCAAAAATTTATATACAGCACTATGCTATGATCTTTATATTACAGCTCTGTTAAAATGACTAAATTGTATATCATGTTTATTTAATACATAAAAAATTATCATTATGATTTACTTCATTAATATTACCTTTGTAACTAATTCTATTGCATATTAAATAGTGGCTGCAGTAGCCTAGTGGTTTTGGATTCGTGGCTGGCGGTTTTCGTTCAGTCGTGGGTTTGAGCCTTGCCTACTAAAAACCCACCTTGTAGCTGGGGCTGTTGCACGTTAAATCTGTTGGGGCCCAAAGTCCTCCTGTTGGCGTGGTGTGTAAGTTAGGAGAGGGAGGTGCCAGCTCAAGTGTCATCCTCGTCTATTGACCGAGGTTCAAAATTACGAGGTCCGTCACCAATATGTCCATAGCCCTTGTGTTGTTTCCAGTGCGACATTAATAAAAACTAAACTAAAAAAAACCAGCATATTAAATAGCAAAAGAAAAAAATTTTAAGAATTGAACTTTGATTTTTATATTTGCATCTTTTGGAATTTTATTTGAATCAACAGTTCTTTAATATTTAAATTGAAGGATCTTTTTTATTTTAAGTTATTTTTTGAAATTTTAAAGTTGTTTTTCCCTGCAGTTTTAGAGCAAAACCCATTCTTATGTATTTAAAAAAAATCTAATAAGTTCATATGATTCCAATATGAATAGCAATTTATTATCATGTGTCCTAAAAATATTTTAAAAATACTGAGCAGCCTTAGCATAGGTAATGCTTATGCAATTATAAGCACTATGACATCAGAGAGGATGTCAGGGCACATTAATGCATGAAATGCTCACGCTCAGTGCCAAGACAACTTAAATAGAAGGAAGGATGCATTTCCAAACCTGAAAATTCTTGGAGAATTAGAATAAAGGAAAACAATATCAAATAGAGATATGTTACTGACTAACCCCCCCCCCTTTTTTTTTTTTGTGATACTACTTCATGCTTCATTTACAAAAACGGTATACATGACAAGACAATATAGTGTCGATATTTCAAGTCTGGGTTACTTAAATTTTGAAAGAAGCAAAGCCATTATTTTTTATTAGAGAAAATTTGGCACTTTTATTCAGGATAGGGAGCAACAAAAACTATTATCCTTTTGAAAAAATTCTTTTAATATAAACTTTGATTTATGTTATTTATCTCTATCAGAATGTGAACCTTATATCAATGCATGTGTTTGTTTTCTTGGATTCTAGTATGTATCTTTTAATGATTATTAAATGGACATTTAAATTAAAATTTTAAGTTACTAAATTTTTTATTCTTGGTTTACAGTGTTTAATTTTTGTGTTTTCTTTTAGAACTATATGATGATGAAAAACAAGTCGTGAGAAATATTTTTAGTAGTAATAATATTTCGGTGAGTTTCCTTAATTTCCTTTTTTCTTCATATTAGCTGAATACTTTTTGTTTTTGTTCTCAATACTGAATAACTACAGTTTAAATATCATAGATATGCCTTTAAAAAATACTTGAAAACTAATAAAATTTGGAATCACATAATGTTGAGAAACCTGTTATATATTTAAAAAAAATAGTGTTACAAGTTTCATAAACATGGCTATGCTATATATAGAAGCCATTTCAGACAATTCTTTCATATATTACAATGTTTAGATATTTTGCACAAAAAAAAAAAAAAGAATTTAAAAGGCTTTCAAAAAGCTGGCTGGCAAAAGTACCCCAACATTTATAGCATTTTGTCTGATTATGTTGAATCAGTGACATATGAAACTCTTTAACAATATCACATAAATATAGCTTAAATTTGCATATTTGATTCGATTGTTACAATTTAACTAGCTGTAAAAATTAAATAAAATTAATAAGCAATTAGTAGTTTTTGAATAAACATTTGATTTTGGGATGTGCAATATTGCTAAAAATAATGAGGGAACATGATTTTGAATAAGAGCTGCCCACAAGAATAAATTTTGTTTATTGATATAGGATTAATAGCTGTTGAAAATTATGAGAAAAAAATGCTGCACTAGAAACAAAGAATTATAAAACTTTATTTGCTGTTTGTCAGTTAACAAAAATTATGTACAAAAACATGTGATTTTTAGGATAAAATTAAGTTTCAACAAAAGGGCCTCTTGAGTAAAGCAATATCAAATTCTTTTGAGGCATGCAATCAGTGTATAATAATGTCCCCTTCCATTTCTGTAGAAACAAGCTTTTATGTGAATTATTTCAGAGGGTAATTAATGACATAACCTGTTTTCCTAGAAAATTCCAAGCATGTTCTATAATCTGATCAATCAAATCAGAGAATTCTTTTGTCAAAAATTAAATTAGGTGGGTAACTGAGCTACATTCTTACTATCATTATCATATTTGAGAAGAAACTTATCCATAATTACTGCAGGAATCTGTTCCTGATAAGTAAAGACTGGTACAGCTTTTGACTGAGATGCTTCTTTGTATCATCACTCCACCTCCTCCAAATTTCACATTTTCATGCACAAATACTGAATTGCTCCTAGTGTTAGTTCTCTCTAGCTTATTAAATGCCTAGCATCAGGTTCTACATTAAGTGAGACTTGATTGTGAAGAGAACATTAATCTCTACACACACATTTAAGGTACTTTTGTATTCACTTTCTAATGCATCTCGGAAGCACTGAACACAAGCTGATAGGTGGGAAAACAACTATCCAATATGTTGTAATTAGTTTTTTATTATTTTAATTCTATTCACAGGTGACAGTAGCCCATCTAAATGTTGTAAAATGGTATTCATACTACATTTTCATTTGACTGTTAAATATTGATCCTCAATTTTCCCATGCTTTCAACCTTTCTTTGATTTTCACCATCCATTTCAAGTTTTCAAATATAAATTCCATTGCATGAAAATAATATTTTGATACTCTAAAGTCTTTTGACATGAATTATGTTTTGGTTGACTTCTAAGCAACATATAGCCTTTCAGGTTATTGTTGAGATAGTTATGTTGTTTAGGGTGGGTAGATATTATATTCACTGTTATGTAGCATTCACCATGTGTCAGTTTTTCCTAACATTTTCTATCATAAGGAATACTACAAAGAAGTTTTCATTCTAAGACATAGTTTTCTACATCTTAAAAAAAGGCATATTCACAGTTTGTAAACTTAATGATTTTCTTTTAACCTTTTTCCTGTTTTTTGTAAAGCTAGTTGATTATATTGTTTCATACTGAATTCAAAATAATTATTTCCACCTTTTGCATGCCAATGTTTAATTCATGAACAAACTTTAAAATTCTGTGAAAAATACAATTTTATTTGCATTGCTATGTAAAAATTATAACCTAAACGGTAAATATGATTTGGCTTTTTGGTCTTGAGGTTCAGTTGTTAAATTAAATAGTTATCTAGGGAAAAATCCATTCAACATTTTTCTTACTTTTCATTAAGCAAAATATAAATATTTTCAAAATTAATATAATATAATTAAAAGTGATCGTTTTTTTTTTTTTTTTTACAGAACATAAATTAGAATAAAAGAAAAATTATTTTTCTTTTTATTGTTAGGTAAGAACTTTGCATGTTCCAGATATTGTATATTGGTGTCTAAAGACATTTTTTAAAATGATAAATTTCTTTTGATTGGAATGCTTAGAAGCATTGAGAAAAGTATTTTGAATATGAGTATTGCTGTTTTATGTCAATTAAGGATATTTATGAGTGTTTATTTACATTTGATTCTCATATATCTCCCTAGTCTTTGCATCCCCCTCTCTTACACTCACATTTTTCAATAGATAAATGGTGGATTACTCTAAACTGCTGCTGAAAATCACGAGTGTTTGTTGATATTTAAAGGCTTATGACTCAATTAGATATACACATTTCTTGGAAATGTGTCATCACTTTGTGAGGATATATTGTACTGATAAGATGTCTCATTCAAAACCAGGCTGTTGAAGAGGCACTTGATTATTTTGCACATTATCTGGCAATTCTGAGATTGGGGAATGCATTGATATTTTTCAATTGCCCCCAGAAAAAATGGATGTTTACAAAATGATTGAGTTACAAATGAGGACATTTTTTAGCCTGTTCTGCCAGCAGATCTTTACAGTCAAATCGAAATATCTACAAAAATACACAATAAGGAAAAATATGAAAGGGCATTTGATCCTGATGTACCTTGAACTTCAAAAGAAAGTGCAAGTGTGAAGCAAAACAAAACTCAAAAGAGAAAATAACCAACATCACTAAGAGAAAAATATGTTTTTAAAAAAAAAATCTGAAAAACTGTTTGCATTAACAGTATTTTGAAATGTTTCCTGAACTGATTACCTTACTATCAATTGAAATATTTCACAAGTTCATACCATTTAAATATTTACTGCATTCAGCAAATATGACAGCTTTTTACCCATTACAAAAAAGAGAAGTTGTATCTGTAGATGAAAAGGATATAGGCCAATTTTAGGGATTAGTATTGTTTAGTGGACACCTCCAAGTTCCCAGAGTAGATTTATACTGGAGCACTCCAGAATCAATCCCAATTATTTCTACTGTAATGTCTGGAAATGGATTTAAAAAACTAAAATATATATATATATATATATATATATTCGTATTATTCAGAGTAGCACTTTGGCATTATAGGAGACAATGGAAGAAGTTTCTCCCTTTTATGAATAATTAGAAAGATTTTAAGCTTTTTGATATTTTTCATTTTAAATAGAGTATAGATGAAATCAATGGTGCTTTATTATGGTCACCATGCTGCTAAAATTTCCATCCTAGGTAAACCAATACTGTTTTAAAAATGTGGATGTTGTGTTCAGTCATTGGTTATCCATATACTATAATAATCTACATGGGAAAATTTTGGAAACTGAAAAATTTCCCCCTGGATCTCAAGTTGTATGAGAGCTTTTATTAAGTGTTGAAAATGCAGAAAAATATAAAATTTTCTTTGAAATTTTTTTTCATCACATAAATTATTGATCGAATTGTCTGAAAAGGATTTCAGACTTACTGGAATGATTCAGAAATTTCAGACTGGAAGATGCCATCTCAAATCATCAAAGGAAGCCTCAAAATAGCAAAGAGGAAATTTTGAATATCAAAGTAATGGTCAAGTTTATATTTGCTGTTGAAAAGCTAGTACTGTAGTAACTATAGCATCAAATTATTTGAAACAAGAGCCTGTCAGTAAAATAAAGAGATTTTGTAGAATAAGAAAAGAAAAAACTGGTGTTTCTCAGCCACATCTTATAAAAATGTACAATGAGGGAATGGGATGAGTCAGTTTGTTAGATTTCTCAGATCATATCAACCAATGTTTAGAAGCAAGAAATGGCACTATAATCTATTTACCAATGCACTAAATTAAACTGTTATATGCTAGATGGATTTTGCATTCACATTTATACAAAATTCCAGCAAAAGAACTTTCACATCTCAATTTCTGAAGAGAAGTAACTTTGTGTTTGCTTTGCTGGAAGCACACATTGTTCCCAATCTTCGAAGGAATCAGATGTATATTTTCTTGTGCCTTCAACACAAGGAAGTTATGTTGTATACCAGCAGAATTTTTTTTTAAAAAAAAAAGTGTTTTGAAAGAAGATTGCACTAGAAAAGTTTTCCTAATAACCTTAGATGATAGGAAATTTTTTTAATCATACATAAACATTGAAGTCACATAAACAATTATTAGTAACTATTTTTTATTCAAATTACTATTTTATATATATTTCTATTTTTATTCTAATAACTATTTTTGTTTTTCTTTCTGGTTTTAATGAAATTGATGATAAATCATATTTTATGAAAGTATGTAAAAACACTTTTTCCCACCAATGATCTATGTCTGAAACATAGCATCTATCTATCATCTATGTTGAAAAACATGCAGGGAAAAAAAATTGTTTTTTCGTAAAAAATTTATTCATAGTTCTTATAATTGAGTTTTAATTCCATTTTTATCAATAAATAGTTTGTAGTACCTTTGGATTAAAATTCAGTGCATAAAAGGGCAATTATTTTAATCAGTGTATTTTAAACATGCAAAATGTTTTTAATATTATACAGTACAGTTACTTATATTCATCTTATTTTTCATTAGAATAAACTTCTCTCTTATGAATTAATTTTCTTTAATATAATGCACCACATTAAAAATTATTTATTCAGTGTTTTTAATAATGTAAAATGATTTAAACCTTTTTCACTAAAAGTTAAATGCTTTCTTAATTTGATTTGTTTCTTTTTACTAAACATTATCACTTTTTTTGAATATATATCGTGCCCTACTGATTTAGGCCTAAAATTAATCCTGCCAAATGATGTTTCAAAAAATATCTTAACATTGTGTACTTTCAAGAATGTAATTAAGTCATGTTGTAAAATATAATTTTGAATCAATAATTGTATCACTTTATTAATTTCAATAATGTTTCAGTTTTTTTTTTTTTTTTTTTTGCTCTGAAGTAACTTTTTAAGAGACTGAAAGCTCTCATAAGCTTGATAAACAAATAGTATTTCGTAGCAATCTTTTCATAAAATAAATTCAATAAAAACTTACTTTTAAATTTTTGAAATATTAAAACAGCTTTTTATGACTACAAATGTTTAAACTTTGCTAATAATAAATTCTAAGACTCTTAATTTTCTTAATGCTGTTCAATTTTCAGATCTCTAATGTACTTGCATGTATGCGTGATAAAGTTACCAATAACACCTTTAAAGCGGCACTACAGCGTCTATGTAGCACTGCAGATACCATTCCACAAGAGCTTTATCTTGGTTCTGAACTGCTAAGGCTCACTTTACCTCATGCACGCTTTAGTACATTAAATAATGTATTATGTGATTTTTTTAGCTATCTTCCAGAAATGGTAAGAAGTTTTTTTTTTTTTTTTTTTTTTAATTTTGTACTTTTTATTTATACTGTTAAAAGTTAATGTATTATAATTATTATATATTTATAAGAAACTTTTGTAAAATGAAGTAACATCATACAAATTAATAGAAATCCACTGTATCAATGTATATTTTTATTTATTTGCTTAAAAAACCTGAGTTACACTTTAAGAGAGTGGTAGTTTTGTGAGGACAATATTTTCCAGGATGAGACTTTCAGCTTTGTTGCCATCCCTCCTTTTTGCTTTTTGTCAATGATTGATGTTAGATTACCTCAAACTGTGATAACAAGTTAATCAATGTCAGCTGTGAGAATATTTGCCATTTAAAAGTTCCTCATAACCAAAAATTCTCCTTTTTTTTAATGCTTCTATGTTGAATGCTGTTAAATATTTTAAGTAACAATTTATATAATGAGTAAAAATAATGTACAAATTCCTAAGTAATTTTAATTCAGTTAGGAAAATAAAGATTCAATATAAGGTTCACAGTAAATGTTTTTTTTTTTTTTTTTTTTTGCTGGAAAGAATTAGCAATTTAAAAGAGCATCTACTTGTAGATTTCTTCTGCATTCTGAAAATGAAGCAAATTGTCGAATAATCGATGTTAAATTATTTTCATTTTTGTCTTTAATGCAGCCTTTCCTTTCAGTAGAAAAATAGTCCACTTGTGTTGTAGGTTAATAGTGATATATTGGGTTGGCAACTAAGTAATTGCGGATTTTTTTTAGAAAATCAAAGACAATTTTTTCATGGAACTAAATAACTTTATTCTGTAATGTATTGCCCATTTTGATCAATGACCTTTTGCCATCTTTCAGGCAGCATCATAATCCCACGTTCATAAAACTTCTGGTTTTTATTAGCAAAAAACTGAATCAGGTACGATTTGACATCATCATCATTATTGAAATTTTTACCATTCAAGGAGTTTTGTAAAAATTGGAACAAAAAGTAATCAGATGGTGCAAGATCAGGACTATATGGTGGATGTGGCAAATCATCCCAACCAAGCTCCAATAATTTTTGCCGAGTGACCAAAGATGTGTGTGGCCTTGCATTGTCATGATGGAATACAACACCTTTTCGATTTGTCGATTCGGGCCGCTTTTTTTCAACTGCATTGTTTAATTTCGTTAGTTGTTCAATGTAGACATCAGAATTGATCGTTCGGTTGGGTGGTAAGAGTTCAAAGTAGACAATTCCTTTGTAATCCTACCAAACTGATAACAAAACCTTATTTTTATGAATATCAGCTTTTGATGTTGTTTGAGTGTGTTCACCTGGCCTGCTCCACGATCTTTTCCGCTTGATATTGTTGAAAACAACCCATTTTTCATCGCCAGTTATCAGTCGTTTTAAAAATGGATAATTTTCATTACGTTTCTTTAGCAAATCGCAGCTGTTAATGCGTTGCCTTAAATGCGTTTCTTTCAGTTCGTGAGGAACCCATATATCGAGTTATTGAACATAGCCAAGTTGTTTTAAGTGATTTTCAATGCATGTATGTGATGCATGAAGCTTCTCTGCAATCTCACGTGTTGTACTGTGACGATCCGAATCGATTATTGCTTTGATTTGGGCGTCATCAACTTCAACTGGATGACCAGAGCGTTTTTCATCTTCACCAGAAAAATCACCGGAACGAAATTTGGCAAACCAATTTTGACACTGCCGTTCTTTTAAGGCTTCGTCACCATAAACATCACAAAACTTTTTATGAGCTTGCGATGTGTTTTTCCCTTTGCGGAAACAAAAAAGCAAAATATGACGAAAATGTTCCTTTTGATTTTGCATTCTTCAACGAAGGCTAAGCGAAAACTACGCAACCGATCAAAAAACTTTTTTTACTGATTGACAGCTGAATTGCCAACTATCAAATAATAAAATGTGTTTTACATTTGTACTACGTCTGCAAACCTAAAAATTGAACTGACGCCATCTATGAGTGAAATCCGCAATTACTTAGTTGCCAACCCAATATATATATATATATTTCATATTGATCTCTTAAATTTTGATAACTCAATTAAAATATGTCGTGTCTAAAGATTTAATTTATATATATATATATAATCTAACATTAAAAATCAGTTGCAAAAGGGAATTACATTCATTTAGTTATAATGACTTTTAAAGTATCACAGTGATAATAATTTTTATTCCTCGGGAATTAGTGCCTCAAATTAATTTGTTATATGATTTAATTATTTGCAATATTTCCCCCTCTCTTTTGTTTGGAATATTATAAATAGGTTCATAAACTCTCTAAGAACATAAGCAGTTAAAAGAGTTATAGATTTATGTACTATTTTTCCATTTCATTGAATAAATATTTCCATCATTTGATATTCATTCAGAGTGTTTGTTTGCTTAGGCTTATCTAGCTGTTCAATTTTGTAACATATTCTATGCAATTTTTATGAAAAAAGTGGAATGATTATTTATTAAAAAATTGCTTAGAGAGAGCCTTACAGGTTGCCTTAAAAATATAAAATATACTACTACTCAAGAAGTAATCTACATTTATACTTAAAAATAGTTTCAGGTAGAAGTTAACTACCAAGCTTACCAACCAGTCGATACTACTTTTTGTTCAATAGAAAAATTTTCTTCCTATGAATTTGTGTAAAAATCCTTAATAAGTCCAATACTTTCTCTCTCAACAAACAACACATGCAGTAATTTGTTTCTCCTAAAAAACAGGTATTGTTTGTATGTATCTATATTATTTTTGAAGTTAATTTTTAATTATTTTTTATTTTTAGTTACCTTATTCCATTTAATTTGCAATATCCATATTTGTTTTGATGAATACATTTTTATTCAATAAAGTTCAAGACAATTGAATTTTCTTCTTGAAGAATATCTTTTCAAATATGCTTTTATATTTTATATCCACATTATCTGTTTTGTGTAGCAAATTGTCTGATGTACATTTTTAGTTTCATAAGAATTAAATAAATTTTAAAATTCCATAGATTTCTTGAGTTCTTTATTGTACTGAAAAGTGTATTTAACAAATGATAATGCTCAAATGTAATTATAATTTTTATAGGAGGACATAACTGAATTGTTTGGATAAATTTGTTTTCACAACGGAGCATTTTTTTCTGCCAGTTAAATATTATATTTGTCATGCATTTTTAATTTGGAGCTGTCCTGGTAAATATCATAAAGCATTGTGATGTTTCTATTATGTGATCATTTTACCATTGCTCATAAAATGTACATGGATTTTTAATTTATATACTTAAGCATTACATTTTTTTTATAAACATATTTTTATTAAAATATAAATCATTAAATGTAAATTTGTTGTAATATGAATTTATATAATTGTTATTGATTTGTTATTCTATTATATTCTCTAATATCATTATAGATAAAAACATTGAGATATTTCTAATTTGTACTAAACTAACATTTGAAAGTTATATATTTGTATGCACATTGAAGCAAAAAATATCAATACAGTAGAATTTTTTAAAGTCCCAATGAGCAAAAACACCATCTATGTATCAAAACCAAATCCATGTATGCATATTATGAATAGCCTCAAATACAAACTGATCTCTTTCAAAATCACCAGAAGAGTTAATATTTTGTGATAGATTGTATTTAAAATATTTTATACTTGATAAATATTGAGCTTTTGGAATGAATTCAGTGCTTTTTTTTTTTTTTTTTTTTTTTCTCTTGAGGGAACAATCTAGCAATATTTTTTAAAGGAACTTACAACTGAAGTTTGAAAGTTCAGACATTACTGATATATATACAGTTTGTCTTCACAATTCCAGAGTATTTATGTAATATATTTTTCTGAAAATCTTGGTTATAGATATTGTTTTTTCTAAATTTGTGTAATTGATAAAAGCCAAAGAGAGTTTGAAGTAGTTCATCCAAGTTTCTGTACAAATGTTCATCTTAACAGATATTGTGCACTCTAAAGTCTCATGTGAATAAAGGAGGTTGCATGTTAAAGCCACTAAAGCTTCATGGTCCTGAAGTGTAATTGTTAAGAGAGAGAGAAACACTATATCAAATATCATACTTATCCCTTGACTGTGATTCAAAATAGGTATGTTGTGCCTATAGTCTATTGTTTTCTCAGGTGTGCAATGTTAATTCAAAAATCATACGAAAACTTTAACATGATTATTTTTAAACACATTTTAGATAAAGCAGATTCTTTCAGTGTTATCTGCTTTTGTGTGTGTTGTTGAATAACTGATCTAGTTAACATTAAATTAATCAAAATATTTCATTTACATTTGAAAAGAATTAAAATATAATGAATATTCAAATAAATATAATATATTTTAAAAGTTGTGATTTTTCTTGACATCAAAAGATATAAATTCATAAGAACGATCAGTTAAACTAATCATTACAAATCTAAACAGTGCTCCATATAAATCACTTTTTAACCAAATTTTGTGGTCTATTTACTGGAAGAAAATCTAGTTTTCTATCATACTAATTGTTAGCTAAAAGTAACATTTTTATAAGCATTGTAAATGTAACACTTTATGGAATTTTTTTTTTTAAATGATAAGTTGTTCAAAAAATTATGAAATTATTAAAGAATTTAAAAACATTTGATAGCCCACCTGGGTTGCTTTAGCTTAACAGTAATGCAAAAACAAACAAATGAAAATATTTAAATTTTAAAGATTTAATATTTTTTAAAAAGCTATCTTGATTATTATTAATTTCTCTTCTCTATAAAATTTTAGAATACATATTTTTTGTAATAAACAACATTGTGCCATATGAAAGAGAAATGAAACAATGTTTCTCCATAATTAAAATAGACATTTCAAGAATTTGTTTGAATAAAAAAGAAAGGAAATAGTGAAACACTTTTGCTGCCGAGCTATGCACAAAATCTTTGGTTTGTATAGATATTTCATTGATTTTAGCTGAAACAAGAATCTTCCAAAGATAGTCATGTATAACAGATAGTAGATCTTTTTTAGGTTATGAAGTGATAGACGGTTAAAATATTTTTTTAAAGGAAGTTCTGTGCTTGTAAATTATTTGAAAAAAAGTTTCTTGGAGTCATTAGTTAAGTTTTTTCTGAAACTTTTTGTTTTGTTGGAATGGAAAGATATGGATTTTGTTTGTTTCTTATATATATGTATAACTTTTTATTACTATTTATGAAATTATTATTTCTGTTGTATAAGCATTAGTGTCAAATTACTTCTTTATGATTTATAGTGAGACTAGACAAACTTAAAATTGTTTCAATACAGCTGGTGCAATTTAATTCAAAATGAAAAATGGATAAACCATTGTTATAATGTTTTCTTTTCAATTTAATATATTAATCTTAATAAGTATATTTACTAATTATCAATATACATAATTGAAGAATGTTATATATCTTTAATCATACATGCCCTGTTAATAGGATAAGTATTTCATACTGATTATTGTTATATTAATTTTCAATTTTCAAAAAACTGAAAAAGATAATCTGTACTCTTGCATTTTACTTGTCATGTGTGTATAAATAAATGTTGGATTGGCTCTTTTATAAGATAAAAAAATAATTATGCTATATATATATATATATATATATATTGTGTGTGTGTGGTTGCTATTATTATTTTTTCCTGGTAATTTTTATGTTATTTAAATTATTTGACTCATAACTGCTATTTTATAGTAATTTAAAATTTTATTTTTAGCGACTTTTCTTTTTAAAAATATTTTTCAAATAGTAGTGATAAATTTATTTATCAAAAATCTTCCCTTTGTAGTTACATCTTAAAACTTAGGAAACTTCAAAATTTGTCACAAATATAGAACCCATTTTGATTATGATTGTATGAATATTCTTGGCTGTGAATGTGGTTTATCTGAATACAATTGATTTTGTTACTTGTTATTGTTTGAGTAAAGTACAGAATATTTCAAATGTTATGTTTTTTATAAATGCAAGTTCTGTGATTTTTTAATATATAGTTTATATGTTGCTTGCTTGCTATGCTTTTACTTTGTAAAAATTCTAATGATATATTGTTGCTTTATGTTTCAAAACGCTTTATCATTTGTGCTAAATGTTACGAAGGATAAAGTCATTTAAAAATCAGCATCAATAAATATTTTATTTTAAATATTTGCTTTTCATTCATCACCATTTTTCCACCTCTTTTTGAAATATAAGTCTGTGGATCCAATAAAAATTAAATTATAACAGATGGTTTATTATATTCAATTTAGTAATGATTTATTAATTATTCAAATATTTATTAATTTATATATATGTAACTAATAAAAAGTAAATTTCATGAATTATGTTATTGATGATTAAGAAAGATTCCATAGTTTTTTTTTTTTTTTTTTTTTTAAAAATATTAAAAAAAAAAAATTTTTTTAATTTTTTGTCCATATATTACATAGAAAAAAGTCTTCAGAATTTTATCATTCACTTTCACTTCAAAGATTGAAGGCATTGATATTTCATTTTATTCTTCTGAGGATGAGGACAGATTTTCATCTGCACCACTTCGTTGTTTTGTTTTACTTCAGATACGATGTCATCGTCACTAGGTTAAATAAAGTCTATATACCTCTATATTGCATAAGTCAAACTGTTCAATTTTATCTCTAGAAAAAAAAATATTCCATGCTTTTCCATCCAAATAGTGATTGATAGGTTTTCATCTTCTCTTCATCATCTACAATGCTGACTTTTCCTTGCTCCAGTATATTCTTTCAAGACTCATATGTCAAAAGTAATTATGAATTGTTGCAGCTATGACTTGCATCCAAGACTTTTCTAGTAAAATGTTTGCTTCTAAGAGAGATGTATATTATAATCATTGACTGCTTCTTAACTTTCTAAAATATGCAGAACTATCTGCTTTCTGTAATAAGATTTGAGGCTATAAATTACACTCTGATCCATTGGTTGCTGCATGGAAGTTATATTGGGTAGCAAAAAAAAAAAAAAAGCTGGATGCACTTAACATTTTTTAAATGGGTGTGGGCAATGAATTGTCTATCAAGGGTGCAAATTTGAGCTTTATTTTCATCAATTCACTGTTGTGTTGACAAAACTCCTCTTCAAACAAATCAATAAACTTCCAAACTTTTCAATTAGCTTTTCAACATTTTTTAAAACACCTAGACTAAAGAGTTGCAATTATTTCACACACACACACACCCTATCCAGATCCATCCATGTTTTGTATACACAAGAACAGTTACTCTTTAACTCTCAATAGTTTTTTTTTTATTCATTTTTCTCTTTTAAAATATGTTTTGGAATTATTTTGTAAAATAATCCACTGTCATCAGCATTAAAAATGTCTTTTCTTCATGATCTCTGATTACATTGGCCTTATTTGAGCTCCCATTTTCCACATCCAAAGTAGAAACACTAAATGCTTCACCCATAATCATGAAATTATGTTCACCCATGTGCATGAAAAATTGTTCAGTTTCTTAAATCTATCCAACTAGCCATTAGAACATCAATATACTTTTCTTCATAACCTTTGACAAATTCATTTACTTTGTTTTGCAGCATGACTTCTGTCGCAGAAACATTTAAATTCTGCTGAATTTTGAAAAAAGCATTTTCTATATTCTCTTTTTTTTTTTTTGGTCCAAAGTAACTTCTTTATGTAGTCCAGATTTTTTTTCTTCCTAAATGCGAGCAGTAATGATCGCTTTGCATTTTTTCATATTGAAAACAAATTTTGATTAGGAAAATTCCTTGCATTTTGATACTGATTATACTGATTGTGTGAAATATGTAAAATATGAATAGTTTGCCTATATGCAATGAAATTTACAAAGTTCTTAAAAATGTTTCTTTTTGTGACTGCATTTTTTATATTTATTGAATTGAAACTTGAGATATATATGTTTTAAAAACTTTAATTTGTTGTCTACAAGTATACTACAATTTAAACAAAACATGTATTTCTGTAGTTAAAAACTGCATTTTTATCAATTTTGTCATAGCATTCAAATTCATTGAAATGGTCTCCAAATTTTGAAAGCAATATTGATGTCTTTTCACATTTACATGGCCAAATTCCTCCTGCAAAAATATGTACAAACTTTTTTAAATGCACCTGTATGTACCTACCAAAATGTAGTTAACTGCTGCAATAAGAAACCTAAATTCATTTAAAATATTTTAACTCATACAGCTTCTAACTCATATACATTGTTAACAGTGAAGTATGAAAAATAATGTTAATTAATTTTCATTAAAACTCAATAAGTATAAAGTTTAATGTAACGATAAAAAGATTCATGGATACTTTTGTAAGCATGAAAGCAGTGTTATTTGTATGTATTCTATGGAAATTTGACAGGAGAATCAAGCTCAAAGTATCTTAGTATTAAAAGCAGAATAGTTCATGAAAACCGGTAAGTTTAACTGCAAATTAATGGAAATTGCTTTTATATTAGATAATGTTCCTGCATGAATAAGATAGCACATTTTAGATTTTGATGCCCACTTTGTTAGTACTTTGGTTGCATAACACAGAACATCGTCAATCTTATGTTAAGGATCCATGTTAAGCTTTATATTAATTCGATAAAAATATACTAAGTTATTAGTGAATACATGGCTGTTAATTGTACTACTCATTTACCCAAAAGAAGAATGATTAAATTTTTGACAATAGGAAGAAAAAATTCATTCTAAAGTACAAAAATCTAAACAGGAACATAGTCAAAGGCATAGTGCCGCTTCATTTTAATTATAAATTGATTTCTTAAAATTTTATATTTATGTTTATTGGGCATTTTAAGGATGTTTTTATTTCTTACCTTTATTAAAACACTTCTAAACATTAAATAAATTTAACGTTGTTTTAATTATGTTTAGTAGTGTTTTAATTATTCTCATTAATCTGATTTTCAGTACATAAATTGTTATCAGAATTCCTTTAAGTATTATTACATTAACGTTATCAGTAATGTAACCGATTATCGAAACTCATTTATCAAGTAATACTATTAATATTTCAATTATTTAAATGTAAATATCTTAAGGTTAATCTTATAATACACACAATTAGCAAAATGATTTGTATTTCGTTAATACAGATCCATTTATTGAAAATGAAATGAAATTTCAATAAAAATTTAAATTTTAGTATATCATTTGCGATGTATTGTCAGTTTTAAAAATACCAGATCGTATATAAAGTTTTTTTGTTTTTACTGAGAAATAACCGAGATATTTGGATAAAATTTATTCTGTATATTAGTTGATCCTTATGTACATAATGTTGTAAATTATAGCTATTGCTGTTGATTGGTTTCAGGAAGCCGTAGATTGATGTAATTCACCTTATCGCAATGTTTCAATCATTACTAAAAATAATCGAGAGAGAATTTTTATTCATTTTCCTAAAACTTCTCTGCATAATCACCATGTAGTTAGAGTTATACATTTCTCCCAGTTTTCTTGAACTTTCGTTGGCAGTCATTGTACAACTCAACAGGTTGAATTCTATATTTTCCATACTGCAGATTACTTTAACCTACAGCTGTTTGAAACCAAACATATCAACATTAATAGTTGTAATTTACATTATTGTGTTTAAAGGAGCAATTAATATGCAGAAACATTTTATCCAGATACATCGTTTATTTTATATAAATTAAAATTTTGTGATTAAAAATCTTTACGATACCCTTTGGTATATGCACTTTACTTTTGAAACTTTAATAATAAAGAAAAAACTAAAAGAGACGTGCTGAAGTTTTTATGAACGTTTCACTAGAAGCAACACGAGGGCTATTGGCGACGGACCTTGTAATTTTGAACCACGGTCAAGTGACGAGGACGACACCTGATCTGGCACCCCCCCCCCTCTCCTAACTGCCACACCACGCCAACGGAAGGTCTTTGGGCTCCGACAGATTTAACATGCATCAGCTCCGGTTATACGGCGGGTCTTTAGCGGCCAAGGATCGAACCCGTGACTGAACGAAAACCGCCGGCGAAGAATCCGAAGCCATGACCACTAAGCTACCGCGGCCACACGTACTAAATGAGAATAAATTTGATCTGCGAAATTCCAAAAAAATAATGCATTAATTTGGTGAGTACTTCTCTAGTTCTACGAGGAAAATTCCGCTCTGAAATTTAAATTTGAATTGGAAATAAACTGAACAATAACCATATTTGAGTGATACTATTTTATCAAAATTGTATGTTTAGGCTTTTATAACTAATAACTAAAATATTGATTTCTGTTTATATCACTGTCTTAGTAAAATTTAAGCGTCTCAAATTATTTACAAATTTTAAGAAATATAGAGAAATGCGAAACATGACATCGTGTTCCTTCTCGTTTTGCATCATCCTCTAAATTATATATAACATGCTTCCCTTACTTGCGGTTATGGTCCAATTGATTGACCCTTTCGCCACCACCGGGACATATATATGGCCCACGGGCAGTTTCAAAGGACTCTATGAGATATGAGTTATATTAATATGAATGTATGTCTCATTGGTATTCTGTAGTAACTCTGCCAATTCAGTATAATTTCATATAAACTGCTTTAAAAAACTAAGGATAGAAAAATACGTCTATAACAATTTATCGTACCGCTGGTCGAAGCAATGTTTTTGAAGAGAACAAAAAGTTTTAATGCAAAGAGGAAGAAAACTGCTAGACCGTCAAACGCTTCAAAATTTGTGTTGAATGTGGGCCATTACTTGCTGGTAGAAGGTTCAATTCGCAGAAGATGCAAGCGTAATTATATGCAGAATTGCACTTCGCAAAAACACTGTATCTTACTGGGTGCTTATTGATTATATTTGAGTAAAAATAACTTAGCTTTTCATAGCATTATTCAAGTGTTGAGAGGCGAATTCTTGTTCTGATTTTCTGCTGTACATTAATGGAATGCGATCCCATAGTCGTATGATGTGGTGTTAAAGTTAGGATGTATCAGCAAAAAGTGTGTCGTGTTTGTCTTTTGTTTATGGTTACGAGGTCCGTCGCCTTCTAGCACGACATTAATTCAAAACAATCTACGGGCTGATTATAACCGCATTTTAAACTGCCTTCATGTCTGAAACTTGATTTTTTTTTAAACTTGGATATATTTCTGGGTAGCAGTTCATTTCTATAGAAATTGTATTTATGTAAATATACACCTTCTGCACTTATATAAAATATGCCATCCATAACTTCGTTAATTATTTTTATTAAATTTGATCAGTAATGTTTCCATTATAATTTAATTATTTTTATTAAATTTGATCAGTAATGTTTCCATTATAATTTTATTAATTTTCCATGTACGAAAATACAAAAAGCATAAATAACATAATATAACATTAAAAAAGTTGCGAATAAAGTAATGCTGGTTTTTGATGTGTAATATTGTTCTAAAACATGGTTTATAAAAAGCTGTTACTTCATTGTTTCTTGATTCTTTTCTTATTTTTAGGAATAGGATATTGAACGAGGCACAAATTTATTTTATTTATAAAAAAAAAGAGTCTACTTTTTTATTTACTGTTTTTCACTTTGTACTAAATATATTTTAATGTCTATTACCTTCGGGAAAAATTAATGCTTGATTTTAGGATATTTCAATACGTAATAAATTTCACTTAGTTAAAAGTAATATTACTTATATAGTTAATTTAAAAGTTCTTCAGTACTTACCTGAGATAAAATTAAGCTTTTTATTGCTTAAGATATTTTGCATTAAAGGCTCGATGATTTTCAATACATTGCCATCCAAAAATACAGTCTCCAAATTTAACCCATCAAAAATATCTTGCGGAAGCTTTGTTATTCGATTATTCCTATATAAAGTAAACCATGAAAAATATTTTATGTGTATGTTCTATTTTGAAAATATAAGTATATATATATATATATACACTCAGAAACATTGAAAATAGCGCTCCAAGGAGGGAATTTGGATTGTAATGAAATTTAATACACATAATGATACAGATGAGAGATTCGATTGTTCCCCAAATCAATATTGTTTAGCAAATACAGTGCAACTGCAATCATGCGTTTCGACCGTTTCCTGCTGGAATTCATTCCGCAATACGATTCGGCATAGAATTGCGGATGATCGTGGTCATTCTATTGTGGTTGACATTGCTGCCAATATTTGCCATCTATATAGCAGGGGTTATGTTATAAAATTCTGCTGGATACCTAGTCATGTAAGTATTTTAGGCAATGAACGATCGGCGATGAATCCTCTTCAGTTTGTAGTCCCGTTAGATGACATAAGACGTCACATTTTAAAGATTATTCATCAGACATGGCAGGAATCATGGAGTCTCCAGTCTCATAACAAGCTGCACTCGGGGATGCCGATCTTTAAAGAATGGCCTGTTATTCCAATGCGAAGAGAGGATGTCAGATTGACTCGCCTTCGCAATGGACATACTCGATTTACCCATAGACATCTCTTATTTGGAGAGGGTGCTCCCGAGTGTCCTTCCTGTCATGTCCCTTACACGATACATCACATTTTAATTGTATGTCCTGTGCTTGATCATCAACGCAGTATTTTTTTTCAGTCATCAGTTTTAAACCTATCTGACTTGATGGAGGGAAACCCCACCATAACTTATTTGCTTTTTTTAAAACATATTGGCCTTTTATATTAAATTTGATGTTTTAATTTTTTATCTTTTTTCCCTTTGTATTTGTTTCATTTTTCTTAAAAAAATTTTTTTATTCTGATTCATTTTAACAAGTGTTTGGCGCAGCATAGCCTACTTTGGCTCTTGTGCCATTAAACCCCACAGTCAGTCACTCACTCACTCACTCACTCGGCATATAATTGATTAGACGTCGGATGTTGTCCTAAGGGAAACAGGCCCACAAATCTTAAACAGCCTCCTCCAAATCATGTACAGAATGACACGACAGCATCTGGCATTTCAGCTGATTCTACAAATGTTCTATAAGGGTCAAGTCCGGGGAGCTGGCCGACGATGGAAGATTTTGAACATGACGTATAAAGTCTTGAGTTTTTCGAGCTGTATGCGGACTACATAACCTTGCTAAAAATTACCCCTGGAAGACCAATTAGGAGAAAACTCCCATGTAAAGTCGACGAATGACATCAATATAACGCTGGCCCGTAAAGGTACCGCGTACCACAATTAGAGATGCCCGGCTATCATAGGCTATGTCTCCCAGACCAATACGTCTACTGTGTGGGCAGTGTGTCGCGACAGCAAGGGTGGAATTGTATCATTCACCAGGGCACCTCCACACCCTTACTCGGTTTTTATCTGTTCCCAAAACAAATCTGGGTTAATCGCTAAACACCACATTTTGCAAATCTGTGACATTCCACGTCATTTTGCCTTGGCACCACTGTAGACGGAATTGCAGATGTTTCTGTGTTGAAGACAGAGCATGTAAAGGGCGCTTGGATTGCAGAATCGCTTTTCCAAGGCGTCTGGAAATTGTTTGTGGAACAACTGGCAGCCCTACATTTCATTGTATCGTGGAACAAGTCACTGTGAGATTGCCGAGCGCTTGCTGCACGATCTTTCGATCTTCTAACCTCATCGTCTTGTGACGCCTGCCCGATCCGGGCTGCCTCTTGTGCCATAGCTGACTCAATTATTAAATACTAAGACACAATAAATCAAAGAGACACTAGAACAATATTTATGGAATTTAGTAACTTCTATTTACTATAACAATAACTATCTATGCTTTCCCGGGGAAGAATTCTATTAACCTAATTCAACTCACCAATAGTAATCTAACAGACTCTTACCACTAATCCTTCCTCGACTGCAACTCAGACTCTAGATCAACTGTAATAACTAAATCTCTTGAATCACGCCACTTTTACTCTAATCGTCCACTTCAACCTCTCTTTCCACTCCTCCTTCAACCTCTCTTTCCACTTCTCCTTCAACCTCTCTTTCCACTTCTCCTTCAACCTCTCTTTCCACTTCTCCTTCAGCCTCTCTATCGCGACTTTCAGTCGGAGTTTATATATTTCCTAACTCTCCCGCTTCACTTCATTTCTTCCTGCTTTACATATTCACGTTTCATTTTTGGTTGGGCAAAGGTTGTTTAGCAAAAGCAATCAATCTCAATTAAAAGTCCCCAAGGTTAGTGAAGATAAGTAGCGAATAGCCCAATGTCACAGTATTCCTGGTCATTCCAGACCCAGTTCTCCGTGCATGCGTACCATCTCGTGCTCACTGCTTCCAATATATTCTGAGGCACATTCTGATCGATAGATCGGCCGAGTAAAACGGTGTGTTGAGCAGCCATTGGTTTTCATGCTGATGATCAAGCCTCTATCAAACTCGTTTAACTATGCGAAATGTCTTCTCACACATCTACCTGGCATTCTTCGCTTACTAAAATCCTCCTAGAGTCGGAATGTGACCATTACATTTATGAATCTTCCATTATGTGCCGGTTTATACAGGACTAACTTCTAATTTCAGTGCCATTGCAGGGTGTGAGGTCACGTGTATTGGTACTAAACTTGGATAATTTTCATATCGGGCATCATTTAACTACTTTGCAAAGTTTAGCGATTGTAGTTCATTTCCTTCTTGGTGAGTTATTTTCACTGTACCTGAGTGTATATATACACACACGAAGAAGGCTCAAAACGTACCAGTGTTAGGAATAGGGTATTTCACTGTAGTTTTGTCCACCGATCATTTTTCCTTTTCCCATGTAGTCCATAAATATGACGCTCTTCGGAAACCAAAAAAATGTTGCCATAACTTTTCCCATCCACGGCGATAACTCGGGGTAAAATGCAAAATCGTCGTGTCATCAATCAAAACTGACACATGAATTGTCACATTTGTTTTGGCCCCATTTGTCTGATGACAGTAGACAGCGGTAACAGCAAGCTTACATACACTAATTCAAATTATAAACAAAAAATTATTAGAACTGAAAAAACGCAGAATTAATTGAAAAAATCAGTACATTATCAAATTAACCAAATGAAATTAAAAATAAACAATATTCTAATGAAAATAAGACAAAAATTAACTAAAATACTATTATACAAATAATATTAATTCCATACCAAGATAAATCATTAATTAAAAGTTACAACCGATTTAACTATCAAATAATATAGTATTACAAAAGTTTCAGATAATGTAATTTAATACTGTTCCACACTTTGGAGTGGAACATGTATGTTTAAACTAGTATTCACATATCTAACTAGTAATTCACAGCTTCAGTAATTATATTATCATCAAAGGTACAAAACAAGAAATTCAAAAAACCAAATACAAACAGAAATGCAACAATCGAAAAATGAAAAAAGGAAACTAATACAATTCCAGCAAAGGAGAAAAAAAGTTAAACTTTTAGCTTTATTACTTAATTGTTCGCGCTCAATCCAAATGTCTACATCACTATGCTAAAACCGCTAGAATGAATGATTGATTGACTATTCATAGATAAATACTTGCAGGAAAATAGTTACGAAACAAAATTTAAAAAACTATACATAGCAAACTTTTCAAAAGTTTAATAATTTTTGAGTTATACAAACCTACTAAAATTATTCAATCTATGATTATTAAAAGAAGGAAGAAAAGTATTAAAATTAAGTATCACCCACTGAGGGCAAAGATTAAAATTAAAGCAAAAATATTTTAAGCCAAAAATCAAATTAAAAAGTTATTGTATATGACTACTATCCCAAAAAATAGATAAGAACTAATATAAAATGGAAGTCAAATTATAAAAATATTAAAAAACATATACCTATTAATACCACATGTATTACAAATACAGGAAAAAAATATATAACATTTAAATACAAAAAAAATTTTAGGAAGATATAAAAATAATATGAAGTAAATTATAAATAGAGCAAATTGAAATTAATTTTATGAAATTTTTTCTTAAAATCTTATATTTTGCCTTTGCACATGCAATATAGAAATTATTTAACTCATTTGAAAATTTAGAGGCATATTAACTAATTTGATATTTCTAAATGAATAGTTATATATGTCCCTATATATATATATATTTAAGCTTGAATTACTGTCAAAGATGAGAATTTTACTAATAGGTAAACAGTAATTACTTCTGAAATATATATTACTAATAATCCTACTCACTATTTTTAAATTAACATCTAAAACATCTGTTTCATATGAATTTGCTTGAAATCAAACTTACATATATGATGAATAAAAAAGTAAATCATGTTTAAAATCTGGGTTGAAATTAATTTGAAAAACGATAAGATCGTAAATATATCGAAATAGCTTGAAATTATTATTGTTTAAAAATTATGTATATTAGCAAGATTATTATTAGCAGGACCCTTCTGTGGTACAACTTAATTTGATTATAATTTTTTCATTATTAATAACATAATTTTCTTTTAAAAACAAGATTAATATGAGAAATTTCTAATAAGAACTATTAATATTTAATTCTTTAAAATTAAGCAAGATAACAATATTTAATACTACTAATAATTTAATGCTACAATATTTTTTATGCTATGGTTAGTATAATTATTATCATAATTACAAGCATCACTTTTATATTCATGAACTAAATAATTACATATATTCTTAACAATATGAAGACAAGTATTATCTATTTTATTTACGTTATACTTACAAAACTCCTTATAATTTTAATTACTTTTTTCTTCAAACCAAAAAGAATGTATTTAATGCTTTGAATATTGAAGACTTATCGAATTTATTATTTAAAAAATAGAGTTTTTTTTTTTCTTTGATAACATCCATATCGAATATATTTTCTATTCTTCATTGTCATTTTATTTAAAAATTTGAATCATATTATTATTAAAAGGTAAAGTATTAAGATCATATATATATATATATGGTATTCAATTTTTATCGATTTAAAAGTCCACATATCGGATTGGTGCACTTTTCTCACACTTTTTATCTATATAAATGTTACACTCTACTTCTAGATTAACAATATTTTGTGTTTCTAAGATATGAGACAATGTTCATTTCATATTAATACCCAGTTAGCATTTGGGGGAAGTTTCGAGGTGGAGGTGCCTGCTTAGGTGTCCTCGTCTCTAGACTAAGGTTCAAGATTACAAGGTCCTTTGCCAATAGTCCTCGTGTTGCTTCGCAGTGCGAAGTTAAAATAAACACTGACGGTCATATCATATATCAATGCCCAGTTATTATTTAATAAAATTGCATCTAATTTATGAATAAGCAATTTCATTATTAAAACTATGCAATTAGTTCGGAAACATATTCTTAATAAATGTGTTTGGAACTTTTCTTTTATAAATATCAAATTTATTTCCGTTATTACTGAAAACAAAACTGGTATATCTTTAACCATAATATATATATTAAAATTGAAACTTATTAGTTAATAGTTCAAGTTTACGGAATCTAACGACGATATCCCTCGTTTGCATTAAAAAATAATAATTAACGTCAAAATTGATTAACCCATAGAAAAAAAAACTGAATTGGGTACACTTTCTTTTAATTTCCGAAATGTTCTATTCGACTCAATCAAGTTTAATTCAACTTTAAAATATTGATCAGTAAGCAAACAGTTCCTTAATAAAAATCTAATTACTAACATTTTCATGTTACAATTAAATGTTTCATTGCACTGTGCCATTATGTTCTTGTAATATCATACACAACAATATGAGTAATAAGCAGCAGTGTTGAAAATAAATTCTAATTGCTTGCAAAGAATTGAACCAAATCATTAAAAATTCTTACCCTAAATCTAGTATTCGCATTTCTGGTGCATGATCCGGAAGCTGAGACCGATATATATTTTCCAGAAGATTGTCTCTGAGTTCTAAAGATTTTAAATAAATGAGTGGTCCAAATGCATTCTTTTCTAACCATCTTAATCCACACTTTAATATACGGACGACAGTTATGTGACCTTTAGCTACTTTATTGAAATCAGGATGCAAATATACCAACTTCGATCTTACGGCATAAAATTCGAAGCCTTTCTCTAAGACAGTTATTTGACTCTCAAGTGCTGACCAGTTCCATCCAATCAGTGTCGTTGAATCGTATATATCAAATATCACAGATTGAAATGAGGAATTGATGAATATTGAATATGTAGGAAGTGATGGAGAAAGTAGCGATATTTTGCTGCCATTCGAGATTTCCAATGTCAGTTTCCGACTGTGAAGATTTGAAAATGTAGCATTCGGAAAAGCTGGCAATGTATAATTTTCGAATCGAAACAAAAACTCGGTATGAGGACATTGTTTGATACATTCATGAAGCTCCGACAAAGAAGCAGACAGTACATCAAAATTACCATTTGTGAAATTAAATTCGCATTTATCAATCCCGTCGGTTAAATTAAATTCGCAATGTTTTTCACTATCTCGATAAAATACGGAACACTTTGAAGACTGGAGACCTATCAGAAACAAAATCAACACAAAAAAGTTCATTTTCTTTCTTTTTTTCTTTTCTTCTCTCTCTCTCTCTCTTTGCTATTGCTTCTATTATCGGCTGTAAAATAAATTAGAACTCTCTTTCATCCGCCAATTTCTTAACGATCTTTTAATTCTTCGGAAGAAAATTCTTGCAAAGGGATTTTGCTATAATATTTCCTGAATTATTCGTTTTGCTAATACTAATGTAACTAAAATTTTGAGATTTAACTGTGTTAATAAATGGGAAACGGTTTGCATGTACGTCAAAATAATCGAACTGTCTGATTTTATTGAATGAAACAGAAATGAATTTAAGAGCTTGTCAAGAAAAAAAAAATTCAGATAATCTTGAGTGCAGATAAGAGAATGTGATCCTTTACGATTCACCTTCAATTGATAAATCAAGAAATCTGTCATTTGCGCGACTTAAAGTTTGTTATTGAATAGGTAGCTAAGATAGCGACATTTAGGCATCTTCGTCCGAAGGAAGTATACTCATCATAAAATATAAGAAAAAAAAATTATCTCGGCTTTTTTCCCTCTCGGTATCATTTCTCTCTTTCTTATTTTGATTTATTTTTATCGTTGTTAAGTTTGAAGCTGTTTCTTTCTTTCTTTTTTTTTTTTTTTTAAGACTTTTGAATCCAACTGCTTTATATTCTTTATCGTGAAAAAATGTTATTCAATGTATTCATACACAAGCAATATATGTTTGCAATTCTAATTTTATGAAAATATTACTTAAACTCATATGTTTCTTTAACACACTATGATAATTTAATTAATATTGAAAATTAGAAAACGTAACTGTTAATTCGTATTTTTACTATTTCCTACCCTCAAAGAATAAAAATTTATAAATCGACATTTTAAATCCTGAAATGATCGTTAACGTTTAAATGAAACACACAATTTAGTTTATTAAAAAAAGATTAAAGAAATGTTGCTTTTTGAAATTTTAAGTTAATGAGATACAAAAAGAAAGATTATCAAATAAATGTCTTGAAGGGATTTTCCTGGAAACTGCCAATTACCACCAATCCTATGATTCGGAAATAGACAGAACTGCTCGTTCAAATGACTTAAGTCGCCAGGATCTAACGATAAAGGAGCAAGAGTTCCGTCAATTAAAAGAACTTACAGAGCAAATTAAAGATACTCCGTGTCCGCGAGTAAGCGCTCGTGTTCAATTGGATCACCATCTAGACCAGGGGCCTTCAAACTACGTCCGTGAAGCCTTCTCATCCGGCCAGCGGAGACCTTTTTTATTGACCGAAAAAATTACGGAAATTTATCACAGTATCCAGCCAAGATCAGTCGTCGCTTACGTGGACGTTGCGTTTTTACAGAATTAAAATAGAGGTGTGCAGTAATGTGTTATGTTTTCTTGAAAAACCTTATTCGCTGCTTACTTTTACTATATATGTTCACCGTCAATGAGATGATATAACCCCATCTAGTGTCTAAATGTGAAAATTGTTGCACTCTATTTAATTAAGTGATAATTTCCTTTGCGTAATTACTTACCAGTGTGTAGAAGGTTTTGGCAATGTCTTTAGTTTAACAAAATTTCTCCGAATATGCAGAAAAGGAAACACTAAAATCAACAATCTCTATACCATAAGCGGATATACACTCATTGACATAAAAATTTGCGTACAAAGAAGTAAGAGTGGTATTGTTACAAAACTCGGCATGAAGGTACGAGTCAGGCAGATATGTAAATGAAAAGAAATGCAGCGTAATTACGCATTGCGTAATTCTATCAGAGGGCGTTGAACTTCGCTCTCCTTGGATTATAAAACAGGTAAGCAGAGCATGTTTGCGTGTATTTAATATTTTGCATATGGACGCTTTTTAACTAGAGATGCCATTACGCCGCTCTTGGAGACAATATGAGCCGAAGCCAGAGTTCGAGAGGGAAATAATCATAGGGATGATGGAAACCGGGTGGTCAGCTCGGTGAGTAACTCACCACGTAGGCTATTATGACTTTATTGTAAGGAGGTGTTGGGGTCAGTGGACAAGAAAGAGTTTTGTTACGCGGAGACCAGGTTCAGGACTCCCTCGATAGACCAATAGTCCAGAATACCGTCACATCATATGACACGCACGCATAGCGCCATTTGTTTCATTGTCCACCATCCTTACACAGGCAGCACCTTCACTACGGGTCTTTGTGTCCGTCCGTACCATCGCAAGGCGTCTGGTTGAAGAACAGTTGTTATCACGGCTCCCATTACTTATATTGCCATTGACACCCACTCACCGTCGCCTCCGTTTGGAGTGGTGTCACATTCGAAGGGACTGAAGTACAATTCAATGGAATCAGGTCGTCTTTAGAGACGAATCCAAGTTTAATTTGGACAGTAATGACAATTTTGTACGTGTGTGGAGGCCCTGTGGTGAAAGTCTCAATCCTGCCTACACTGTACAGCGGCACAACGCTCCTACAACTGGTGTGATGGTATGGGGTGCCATCGCATATGACACACGGTGACCCCTAATACTGAATCACGGCACCATGACAGGCCAGAGGTACATTCGTGACATTCTTCAGCCACATGTGTTGCCACTAATGGTAGGTCTTCCAGAAGCCATTTTTCGGGTTTCACAGGACTGCCTCCTCTACATTTCCACCCTTCCCTGGACTGCTTGATCCCCAGATTTATCTCCGATCAAACATATATGAGGTCATTTTGGATGGAAAGTTGGACAGTCTACGAGTTTGGTTGAATTAAAGATGCGTTTACAGAACATGTGAAATGAGATGGCGCAGCACATCATACGGTACTTGTAAGCCTCATGTCCGACCGTATCACATCATGAATTAATGCTAGAGATGGCCCAAAAGAGTACTAATACCTCGATTCATTTGTAGTTTTTCCTACAATAAATGATTATTTTGCCTTGTTACTATGTTTGCTTTTTGCGTTGTACTCACGTATACAAAATTTCGTTTTATTCTGATAACTTTTTCTTGGTGCGCAAATTTTTATGGCAATGAGTGTATTTGCAGATTATATTCAAGTAAGTTTAACTTTAGAAATCATAAAAAATTTTTAAAATTGTTTCGCTTAATTGGGTGTTTTGAACGATATTGTATGCAAGATACTATCAGTTTTCCTTTTTAATCTTGTTGAAATCACTTTGTTTTAGTGCCCAACGAAGACCGAGAAGAGGAAAAGAAAAATATACGATGAGGTCGGCAATTTAAAAAAAAAATGGAGTTTGAATAACTAATTCTTCAAATCCGGCTAGAAAACATTGTGAGTGATTTACAACGTAACCGTGGATGTGATGAAAGAACACAACCTGCGCCGTCAACGTTGAAGCAAATATCAGGAGAAATATGCACATTTGGAGGTTAAAGTAAGTGCCGAAAAATTTTTTAAATTACAAAATCAACTCGCGTCTCAGATGATATTACTCAGTAAATCCTCAAATGAAAATGAATCCCAAACTAAGGGCAGTTATAAGGTTATCTCCGTCCTGGCTAAAAGTGGCAAACCGTTTGCAGATGAGGATGTAGTGAAGGAACGTTTGTTGGAGGAAGCTGATGAACTTTACCCAGAAAAGTCGAAACAATTTTAAAATGTAGTTTTGGGTGTAAATACCATTTCCCGCCATGTTGCAGATATGAATGAAAATATTGTGACTTAAAGAGCGAAAAATACAAGCAAGTTTCGCAATTTTTCAATTACAATGGATGAATCACTGGACAGGTATTTTACCTCTCAACTGTTTGTGTTCATTAGTGGTGTGGATGGAGACATGAACATAACACAAGAGCTGGATTCCTTACATAGCATGTATGGCACTGTTACTGGAGAAAATACATTCATTAAATTGGAAAAAAAACATTTGCTGATTATAATTTGGACTACACTAACCTCAGTTGCCTAACTCTTGATGGAGGAGAGAACATCAGTGGCAAAAAGAAAGGCTTAGTTGGACAAGTGAAGTAGATATGTATTGAGAAAAACATTCCACAACAATGTTCCTACACTATATTATTCACCAGTGAGCTTTGTGAACTAAATAGGGGGGGGGACATTAGAAAGGTACTGAATCCTGTGGTGACGATGATGAATTTAACAAGGTCACATGGGCTCATCCATAGACAGTTCAAAGACATGTTGAAAGATACATATTCAGAATTGCAAGATTTACCATATTACACAGCAGTAAGATGGCTAAGTTGTAAGAAAGTTATGAGCAGAGTATTTGAATTAAGAAAGGAAATAGTGACTTCACAGAAAGTAATAGGAAGCCAAAGCAATTACTGTCTGATAAAGAGTGGGTGTGGAAATTGGCCTAAGCTGCAGACGCAACTAATCCTTTAAACTTTCTGAATATGAAAATACAAGGAGAGAAAAATCTAGTTTCTGATCTATATACTTTTCTAAAGGCCTTCAGATCTAAACTTGTCTTGTTTTTGGAAAAAAGTGCAGGCCAACAACTTGACGCCCTTTCAGCAGAGTAAGATATTCATGACTGAAGCTACAGTTCCTCACATCATTTGCAATGCGAGATAACCAAAGACCTCCAGCTGCAGTTTCAAGAGCGGATTTATGATTTTGATTAAAAGGCAAAAGAAGTGAGAGTGTTTCAAAACACATTTGAAGCAGATGTGGTCAGTTGCCCAGATGAACTGCAACCGGAGGTCATTGAGTTGCGAGCAAATGACCTCCTTAGGGACAAGTTCAAAGAAGGACTGGTGGGTTTTACCAGTTTTTGCCCAGTGAAGACTTTTCTAATATCAAAACTTTTGCATTAAGATACCTTTCAATCTTTGGAACAACACACTTGTGTGAACGAACATTTTCAAGAACGTGAAGAACAATTTGAGTACAAACTTGCTTGATGATAATCTCAGATCACTGTTGATGTTAAGAACATCAAATATAAAGCCAGAAATGTCAACTATTTTGGCATCCAGGAAAATTGTTTTACTATTCCCGCTAATACAGGTGTTCGTATGTAGTGTATCAATGTGTTATAAATAATAATTGAATAAAATATTATTAAATAAACAATTAAAAGCACCATATTTTGATTCTTTTTTATTTGGACATCGAGTGTGTGGTTGGCCTCCAATCTGCTGTTTGATAGGTAATGCGGCTTTTGGGCTGAAAAGTTTGGTGATACCAGATCTAGACGAAATGGGATTCCGAATTTTCCCACCTAACTCTTAAGCTTCAGATAACTTTCCCCACCCCACCCCGAACATTGGAATCGAGATCAAAGCTTCAATACTAGAGCACCTATAATGTCATCTTTCGCAAATATCCATTTGCGTCTCTCTAGCAAATTCTTTAGAAAGTCCTTTTTCTAAACTTTCCTTTTTGTTGTGATAACAATTAACTCTCTACTAGCTTGACAGTGTATTTTCCTTAACACTTATAAGTTGTGACTCGAGAATGGTAGTAAAAGGCCTACCAATAAGAAAGTAGCCAAGGAACTAAGTCTCAAAATTATCAAATTCAGATGAAAAAGGGGGGGGGTAGGAATTAAGAATACAAAAAAGCTTCTATTTCAGCAAGTACCGTGATATATTCCGCGTTAGTTACATTTGAATTTCCAGCAACGTGCTATAAATGAAATCACTCCCGACTCACATAATCTACCGAAATTAGGACATGAAGGCGGTATAAAATGCCATTCAATAAGTTCGCCATTAAAATAATTAACGTTTCATCAGGAGATTTAAGTAATGCATGAAACTTTTTTAATTGAATATTTGAAATTAGAAAAGATATTCCATTATAAGAAAACATTTTAGGACTTTTACTTCGTCTCCCGTAACA
>BMAW01097175.1:0-64270 GCA_019974015.1 Nephila pilipes
ATGACCTTTGGATGATTACATTATTACTTACCCTTTGGCGTCATTTCAAAGTTCATATGATATAGAAACATAAATATAAAATGGAAAAATTAATAATATTTATATTCAGTGATGAAAATATTATTATCCCTAAGGTAATTTTTAAAGTAAAAGGCTAAGAAAAATGGTGTTTCTTGAAGGAGGAAAGTAAAAATCGACACATAAGTCGTCTTTATAACCTCTATGGATATTAGACTTGAAAATATTTTTGAATTAATTGAGCTTGATTATCAGGACCAATTTAAATATTTTATTTCAAAATCTTTTGTGTTGAAGAATGTCAGTAATGGTGTCTGTGAGCGATAACATTCTTGCCTGCAGTTTCTTAAAGAACCAGAAAATGCGCCCCTCCATTTTATTCTAAATTTTCCTCTAAAATAATTAAATAATAGGTGTAGTTTTAAAAACCTTATATATCTTTTACAAACCTCATATATACATGATTTCCTATCCTCTATTTCTTAGAAAAATTATACTTTTCTTCAAATGCAAATGAGCTAATTAGAGCAGTAGAAAGCATTAGAATAATTAAAGTTGATATGTTCACTTTACAGCCTGCCAAACAACCCAGGAAGATCTTAAAACTTAATATATGCCCATAGAAAAATCTACATTAAATTGATTTTGAAACTTACACTGGTTTATGAGAATCTGTGTAATTTATTGAAAAGATTTGAAGAAAGATGGATTAATTAAAGATTTGAACATAAAATTTGCAGTATTTATACATTCAAATCTATTATGCAAAAGTTTATATTTATGCTTGATCAGTGCTGGAAAACAACTATTGATTAGATTTCACACAATTTTATTCAAACATTGTTTACCATCTGATAAAAATTCTAAATTTGTTTAAATCATTATACAATCGTTAAAAAGTATCCTTGACTACAACAATACAAATTGAAAAGTATCTACGAATCTGTATTTTGTTTATTATTTTTGAAAAATGCTTTTAATTCTCTCACCAAATTAATCCTAGATAACATCATTTGTAAGAAAGTGTAGATTACATTAACAGTCATTGATTCATTGTTAACTTGAATTCAGAATGAAGAAAATGCAACTAAACTATTTAAGAAAATAATAAATAACATTTTGCAAAATGCAAATCAAATTTGACGTGAGTAAAAATTACGAAAAACAGACAACCAGATATAAAATTTTATACCATGTCTATTCTCAACCCTCAAATTAAATGAGGGTAGTTTATAGATTCTTTTCATTAAATCAACATTTCAAATAAATCAATTTTCAATATTTTCGGTTTTAATTTCATATTTGAAAAATTATAAAATCCTAAAGTAATAGTTATTTAAATTATAATAACAAATAAAGAAAAGAGAAAAACAAAATTATACTGAAATTCAGTCTATATTTGCTGATACTATTCAAAATTGATAAGAAGGTGTTTAGCACGAAGAATGAATACAGTTATGTACATAAAACAAGATATGATTCTAGATGTTTGAAAAATGGAAAAAGTAAAATAATTCGGCGTAAGAAAGAGTCGAGAATAGAAAGATCGCTAGCCGTATCCCAGGGTGCGTCTATGCTCATTTACCAAGACAAACTAAACCCCATAGGGAAAAGAACAGCACATATCTCGGGTCATGATCTTCATTGGTGAATTTCTATGAAAACAATTATGATGCAAATAATTTCAAACTTTTAATAATTATCAACTACTTGTCTAGGCATGTAATTTCTTTTATAAAGTGGGTCTCGTAATATCTTTTGCAGCGTGTGTGACATACACCTCCTCCTTTCAAAGCACAAATTCTAAATTTCTTTAACAGCATATAAAATATTCTTCTAAAATGCCTTAAATTTTAAAGTAAAACAAGCTCAATGGTTACTAAGAATATATTTATTGAAAATACTACAATCAATGTAAAGGATCTAATCATTATTTTGACTTTTATTATTAGATTGGAAACTGATGTAATTAATTTTCAATATTCATTTAACCTAATGTGATTGTATTTGGAATCTTTTATGGCATAGTCATTATCAATTACGAAATATAATTGTAATTTGGAACTTTTCATAAAGATGTATTTCTTAGATATATCAATTATTTATATGTGTGAAAAGAAATTTTTATGCAATAGTCAGGAAACTGAAATGAAATTCATTTTAAAATGCAGTTGTTAAGAAGGGTGGTTTTAATTAACGTAGCACCAGAGCAACACGAGGCTATTGGCGACGGACTACGTGCTAAACCTCGGTCAGTGACAGACATGACACTGAACTGGCACCTCCTAACTTCCACCGTGCAGAGGGACATTTAGTCCCGATGACAGTTAAACGTGCAGCTCCCGGCTACACGGTGGGTCTTCTGGTGGCATCAAGGGTCGACTCAGAAAACTGCTGGCTGACTAACACCATAAATGGCCAGCATTATAAATAGTTAACTGTATTTAGAACTTTTATGATGATTGAAAGTCTTATACCTCTTTCATCATATACAGCGTAGATTCTAGTAAGCAATTCTTTTAACATTAAAGCCATTAATGTTCAACAACCGATCATAAAATAAGTGATGGAAATACAAGCTCTCACTAATATTCACTGTCATTTTGCAACATCACAAACGCTAATTAAACAAAATATCAATTTCCCCGTAAAGTATAAGTGCTTTCTTAATATTAGCTGATCGTGATGAAGTCTTTAATGCACTCATAGACTACAGCATCAAAATTGCAATTCACTCTGCATGCACCTCAAAAACATCCCACCCTCAGGCTCCTTCCATATCCACAACCTAATTAAAATAAAACAGAATGAAAGTGGCAACAGAGCCATTTCCCCTTTCAAAAATAACTTAAAATGGTTTAATTACTATACTTAATTATTTTCAATTTTATTAGCTGCTTTAATACATGATTATAAAGATTAGGCTTTATTTTTAACCATATACAAGCAGAATCAACTACTTATCCTGGGTGTATTTAATACTCAATTGTTTCGCATTTTAATGAAAGGCTTCTTTCTTTTATCTCAATCAAAGATATTTTTAGAAGACTAGAAAGAAAATATGTATTTTAACAATTTTGTTCACTAATACAAAGGGAATGAAAATGTTCAAACAATTGTACAAATCCTATTTCCATAGAGATAGATTAGTTAAACGATAAAGTCTGCGTTTCGTTGAGGTTGGTGAATTTAATTTAAGATAGAAATAATTACAGCTGAATATAATGATTCAGGACCAAGATAGTAGTCATCAGGATATTTGTGGCAAAGCTCAACAAAACAATTTTAATCTGTTTCATAATAAACTTTTCTATTTGGATGTAAAATGTAAAGGCATCTTCATTTTATAAACACAATTAATTCTTACTCTATATTTGTTCTGCTCGGAAATGTTGTGTGTATGTGCGTTTATTTTTACACAAATATGTATCAAAATACAATCATATTTTGAAAAAGGTGGTTAATTTTCTTCTGACTCTTTTATTAGTAAACATATTCCCCATACTTATCTTATTTTAGATTCTATTTAATAATCATAAGTGTACTTGCAAAATGAAAAATTATATTATTATAATTTCTAGGATAAATAAAATACTATCACAATCTATACTTTCATTGTGTCTCTCCGTTTTACCATAATGGGTTCTTATAATTCAAATATGGTTTCTTAATATGGTTTAAAAATAAAATAATATAGTGTAAAGAAATATAGTTTCTTAAGTATTGAATATTGAATTTCAATTGAAAACACAAGATTCCAAGTTCACGAGACCAAACCGACAAATTGTATGATTTTGTTAAAATGATGCTACTTTCCTATTTTCACCTTACAGTGCTCCTATTTACCAGTTCAGCGTTAATGGTTAAACAGGTATGAACTTCGATGTATTTTCTACAAAAACGATGTTTCTATTAAATATTACCCACAAACATTTTAATTGGCAAACTTTGAAAATTTAATCAATTCTTAATTGATTTAGATAATTATTTTCAGATGGCAGTTGTTACTCAATAAAATATTGTAATAATTTCTTGTATTTTGTTTGACTCATAAATTGAAAATTTTATTAATTGAAATAAACTTTTCTAATTGGATATAAATGTAAGATTTTCATTTTGTAAACTTAAATTTTAGCCCCAAACTTCTCAATCAATACATTCCTAGAAATTATGCTTCTAGTGCGTTTACTTTTTCACAAATGTCATCAAACAGTGGCTTATCTGAAAAGGTGCTAATTTTCATCCTGAATCTCTTATTAGTAAACATATTTAAAATGTCTTTAGACTTATTTAGATTCTAACTTCATAATACTGTCAAAATGGATATGAACAACAATTTTAAGTGAAAAAGTCAATATCATTGGACAAGATAGTTAGAAGAGACTATCTCTGACCACCATATACTTTTGCCACACTGTGTCTATACTTTTACCATAATAGGTTCTATAATTCAAAGTAATGTTTACAGTTCTTACACTAGTGAAAGTTTAATTAAGTTTAAACATAGATATAAAATGTGATACATATTGTAAAATATTTATAAAATAAGTATAACGATAAATATAAATTAACAGCCTGAGTTTTACTTTTATTATTAGTAAATGATTATTAAACATGACAATTTGTAAAAATACATATTTTATAAGTATTGAATACTTAAATTTGTTTAAGAAAAAGTAACAAGATTTCCAGTTCATGAAGACCAAACAAACAAAATTGTACATAGTTTTTAAAATGTTATACTTTCAATTTTGGCTTAAATGCTCGTAAGTAACTGAATTTAACATTAATTCCTTTCATTAAATATATAAAAACAAGTATATCATGTGTCTGATGAATGTTGTTCAACATATTAATATAAATTTAGTTTTGAAAATTTAATCAATTCTTAATTGAATAAGATATTTTCTAAGGATGGAAAGGTGACCTCTTTAAGACATTATAATCTTTTTGTTACGACTGGATGAATTGAAAATTTTGTATCAACAAGATGAATGATCAGAGTTTGTTTCTTTATTGTAATTATTTAGAAAATAGCCAATAGTTCTAAGTATGGATATGGTAACCTAGAAAATCTGATAGTCTACACTTTATAGGAATAAGCTTTGCCATTCCAAGTGGCATTACATCAGTCTAAATCTTTCTATTATCTACATCCTTATAATCTTGGGTATCAAGGCTTGCACCAGCTGTGCATGGTAGGGGTGTAATCCATCGTCCCATGAGTACTCTAAAACAATCAGGTGGGGCTGGCATTAATAGGCGCCAGGAAACCTCTCGCTGCTAGTATCAGGACGATCTTCCAAATGTCCTCTTCATCTTGTGGCATCCGCACACTCCTGCCACATAAGTATGCTGGTGACAAAGCATCTTTTGACAACATTCACACTCAGGATCCACCATGCAATCGCTTGAACATGCAGAAAAAACATAAAAATAAGGAAAAAGGCTAATACAAAAATTCTCTTCTCCCCTGGAGGGATAGAAAAAAAAAATTTAAAATCATGGAGAATTTGTCCACATAAAAAAAATTAAACTTTATTTAAACAGATCGTGCAAAGTCGATTTCATTTGATGCACCCGGTATGGGAACACAAAAGTTCTGATGCAATTTATTTGAGGACTTTCTCAGATCTAGATCCCCCGTTTTCAAACGAGCTTCCATCATTTTCTGGACATTTTCCATGATAACTATGGTTTGTTTTTCTAAGGCAGCCTGGAAAGATGGAACAATGCTTTATAATCTTTTTTCTAAATTCTGAATATTTTGGTCTGGAGGGTTTGTTTTTAAAGTTTTGAGATAGCTATCTGAAATTTTTACCTGGTATTTCCTCCTTGCTTCTTCTAAGGTTAGATGATTCGTGCATTTATATTTCATGATCTGCTTTTCTTTAATGAAAACAGGACATAAAGGGTAATTAGCAGAATGGTCTTGTTTGCAGTTAGTGCATGTAACAGAAGTGGTTTCAAGAGCCAGTGTGTGATATGCCACAATTAACACAGATGATAGGGTTTTAACAAAATTTAGAGGTGTGATAAAAGCTGAAACATCATCTATTGCATTGTCTGGGTTTATCGATGAAAATTCGGATACGAGGGTTGATACACCATATTTTGATATTGTTAGGTAAATCAGTGCCAAGGATGGTGACTAGTATCGAGAAAAACTCCTGATTGCTACCACTTTTGAAGAAGCGTCGCATTTCTACTATTTCAATATTATTCGTACTCTGGATTTCTGTTGCCAAATCTGTTAGTGGTACATTAGTAGGAATTTTATAGATTAAGAATCGATAAGTGAATCCATCCCAAACGATAGTGGACTTCCCAGGTATGTATAATATTTGTTCTATTGAGAGGATTTGTGCTGGTCATACAGTATCAGATGTCCTTAATTCCATTTTATCATTTCGTGTGAAAGACATATTTGAAATTTTTCATATCTAGGAATTTTCCCTTTTATCTCTGTATGTAGATATTGTGGATTTGATTTTGGAATCGGAGATGCTTTTGTTTATTTTCCAGAAAAATTGTAAATTCAGCTATCTTTCTACTTCCCGCCCTTATTATGAGCTCTTGGTCGTTTTTAGGGCTCCGTAAGTATTTAGAGTTATCCAAGTTCATCACATCATTCATTGTGGGATTATAGTACAAATCTCTCACTCTGAATGTGGAGTGACTCAGCTTGAGTCACCTCCAGATTTTCGAAATAAAAAAAATTGATAAATTGGTTGACTTACCAAATAAAAAAAAAAGATAAATACAAAACATTTCCTTCTTACTCTGTGCTCGAGAGAGGAAAAATGACTAAAAAAATATAGTTAAGAGATAGGCTCTCCTCCTTATTTCTTCAGTTCCACCTCCAAACTTCCAAGTAAAACTTCTCAAATCTTTTTACACTTAATCAATTTTGTCATTCCACGCTTAACCACAGTTGATTCTGATAAATACCATACTGTAACGTAATACATTCTTTATACAACTAGGAAATAATAATTTTATCTTCAAATATATTTATTCACACACAAAAAAAAAAGGAAACTGCAAAACAAGAGTGCAAGTTAAATATAACTTGTTTTTAAAATTATTTCATATTAAAATTACATAAAAAATAAATTCAATTGCTCTTTGATTTGATTCAAAATGTGATTGCAATATTATGATGTAAAGATTTAGGGGAAAAAAATGAAAAACAAAAAGTTTTTTTTTTATTCATCAAAATCATAGCATACATAAAATGAATAAACAAATATACAATACTTTCATTTTTATACAAATTATAAATAATTTTCAAACTTTGAAGTTCAGAAACATGATTTTTTTTTAAGACATAACATAAATATTTCACAACAATATTATTTATTACAAAAATTAAATATGAGAAATGTATAAGGAAAATTTTTTTTCCCCTCCCTTCTCACTCTTTCTTTTTCATAAAATCTTATCTAATGACAAATTAGTGGGAGAAAATTTCACTTAAAAGGTTCGATACTTCCTTTGCTCCTTTTTCCAAAATAAAACTGTTGTGCGTCCCCTTTACAGTGTGGACAGTAATTTTGCCATCACAGATCTAGAAAGTAAATCATTAATTGTCTAAAGGAACAAAATTAATTAAAAGTTTACTGTTTATTAATCATAATCTCATTGTAGAAGCATCATCTAGTAAAAAATTCTAGGATTATTAACTGATCATATAAAAAAAACAATTTCTGGTTTTTTTTTTTTTTTTTACCTGCATTGTGTATATATATATATTTATCTCTATAGCGTTAAATGAATAATATACTAAATAAACATTGAATCAAAAAATATTTCTATAAACAGAATACTGCATATGATTCTTCTGAATTTGACACTAAAAAACACGCATAGAATATTAGTATATAACCACAAACCTTTCAGGAAGTTTAAATTTGCAACAATGACTTGAATCTTAAAACTATCAGGGCAGCAAAATGGTTTAATTAGTTTTGTTTCTCAATACCTGTTTTTTATTGTTTAGAGAATAACATTTATAGAATTTAGAGAATAACATTTTAATAAAAATTATTTACCTAAACATATATAAATTTATTTCAATATTTTTTCATTAATAAAAACGATTAATAAGTAATCTTAATAATCTGGAACTACAAGGTAAAATTATTTTCAGTGTTATGTTTGGCACATCAACCATTATTAATTAACTGTTTCAGATTAGCTCTAATATTGTGGTGTTAAGTACATACATAAAAAGTTATGTATTTATTTTATTCAAAAACAAATAGAACAACAGTAGAAAATATCCATCTACTTACTTTATCGAGATCATAAGACTCAGAAAATGTTTTGGTTATAGAAATGCTGTCTGATGCTTTGATAAGGGTGACATCTTTCTGAAGTTTGCATTTGGGTACATATTTTAATGCCAAATAGAGTTTCTTGTAGTATAAGTCAAATGCTGTTTTTAATTCGTCTAGTTCAAAGTTCTTGTGAGTGGCCATTATCTTAGCAGCAGTATATTTAATGCGATCAGCAGTACTAGGTAGCTTCATTATTTCTGCCTTGAACTGAAAATAAAGACAAATAGATTATTATAATGTAATTAAATTAACATTCAATCTCTGCTGCAAATAAAAGAATTAATTTAACATGAACATTGGAATTTGAAAAGGCTATCATGTTAAAAAGTGCATGCATATAAATTAAGAGATAATAAGTTCTATAAATTATGCCATCATTATATCTAAGGTGACCAATCATCCTCCTTTTCATTTTTTTTAAAGGACAGTCCTCCTTTTATAGTTCCTGTTCTTCCTTGAAAAATGTCTTTCTTTATGATATTTTAAAACTAATCTGTTAATCTCTGCATTCAGATACACAGCACCAAACTGTTATGCTAATGTTGAATACAAAATTTTTTTAGGATATTCAAAAGTAAGATGGTTCACTCTAACACATGCTATAGAGTGCTTTTTATGATCATTTGAGCCTCTAAATTCATTTTTTTTTAAAGTATAGACAAATGTGAAAAAAAAAAAAAAGATTGAATCGAAATTCAATTATGAATAATTGGGGATGTTAATATATTTTGGACATAATTAGGCATCTATTTTCCAAAAAACAATTCAAAAGATTGAAAGTGAACATATTTCAGCTACATAAGTTATTTTGAACGATTTTGTCCTTCAATATAAATCATGATTTGAAGAAAAATTTATTCCTTTAATAATAAAAAGAAAATTGTCAAACTTAGAGGAATCAAATCCGGACATAATGGAAAAGTGCATCAAAGAAGTGCAGAATTTTTTTTGCAAAACATGTTTCTAATATGTCAAAGAATGATCTGAAACAAATATGGGGAAAAGTGGATTTCAATTTTTTTTTTTTTTTTTTTTTACTTCATCGCAAATAAATTGGGGAGATATTAAAAATTGTGTAAGTTTTTATCCAAAGAAATGCCTGATATTAAAATTGATGAGGATTGCCTGTTTGAAGAAATTAGAAGACTGAATGCATGCTTAAATTCTGATAAATTAATATTTAACCATTTCAAAAATAAACACATTCCACATGAAAATTTAGTTATTCTTGTTGAATTTACATTGTGCTGCCATGGAACTAATGCAGCAACTAAAATATTTTTTTTTCTCCCATTTGTAATGATTTTTGGACAAGTGAGAAACCAAGATTGAATGTTGAAACTCTAGCCGCAGCAATTACCGTAAAATTCAATATGAAGGATATTTCTTGCTCCAAAATTTCCAATATATTGTTAGAAAATGATATATTGACAAAAAATATTCATTCAATGGAAAAATACCCTTTTGATTAAATAATTAAAAGGGATGTCAGCATAATTAGAATACTTTTGTTTGAATTAATAAAACGTTTTATTTATTTACCCTGTACTTTTTTCTTAAATTTGCATTTGCATCGGCACTTAGTAGAACAATATTTAAATTTAGAACTTCCTTTAAATGCTTGATGCTCAGATTCTTTGACCCGTAAAATATTATCTATGGTTTTTAGGCAAATAAATTAACTCAAAAGGATTATTCTCACTGAAATACACATAACAATAAACTTTATTCGCTCGCCTTCACAAATTCTAACTACAAAAACAGCGCGCTGGCGATTCTACTCTTAAATTCTATACTTAACAAGTTGAGTAGTTCGCAGCTTCTTCTCGCGGACGCAACATCATTACATCTGCATGTCAGCTTTATTTTCTCTCTCCAAAAATGGATATAATTTAATTAGATGTACTTTTTAGAGGTTAATATTACTTTTTGTCTGAAATCTGTGAATTTTTTATCCCCATGTGAGGAACCTAAAATTCTGAATAATGAAAAGAAACAAAAATGTGATTTAAAATTAATATTTAAACTGAATATTTTATTGTTTCATCCAAAATTTTGAATAAAATGCTATATGTTTGCATAATTTCCTATCAATATCAAAATTTATTATGTACATAAGATTTGTACCAATGGATAGAGTCTAAACTAACAATAGTTATTTTCCTTACTCTAATCCTACTAAAAAACTGTAAGAAATATTAGATAAATTTCAAAGATTTTACTGTTCACATGCTTGCATATAAATTATAGATCTGTAACAGATTCTGAATCATTATACAGATGATAGGAAGCTTTATATTGTGTGTAACAAATCTTGTGTAACATATACTTTTGTATGTTACTGTTTTCTATTGTGAAAAAAAATTACTATAAAGTACAGTTTAAACAAATCACTGATTTTTAATAATGATTTTGCAATATCTATTTTAATGTCACCTCAACAAATAAAACATTATTTTTTAAAATACTTCTCACTATACATAAATGGATTTATGCATAACACACTTCCACTTTGAATAGCTTAATTATTAAATTTTAAAGTACATTTATCTCCCGAGTTTAAAATAGTGCATAATAAATATATTTATTTCTGACATGCATAATATATAACTATATTCAAATTAATAAATGGAAAATATGAATCAGCCCATTTGCAAAAATGTATAAACATTCTATTGCTTACTAACCACATTCATTAGATTGATGTAAAAACTATATTTTCCTATCTTTTCTTTGTTATAATTTTATAAAATAAATTTCCAGAGATTTTTACAATTTATTGTTTCTGTTTCTTAATTTAAATGCACTTTTAAATTAAAATGCTGAAAAAGGTTTTGGATTTCAACAAATTTTCCAAACAAGAAAACCACATGCTTACCTCCATCATATTCATATCCATAAATTGTATGACAAAGAAACATAGAGCCTGAGCTTCTTCTTCTACAATGGAGTCTTGGAACATTACTTTGTAGTCTTTTGTATAATCAGTTGTGAGTGCAGGAGATCCATCTAAGAATATGAGGTTATGAACTTTGGGATGCTTGTGTGGTTCAAGTTCAGCTTGGAGACACATTTCAAAAGCTATAGAAGTACCAAACGAATATCCAGCCAAACAAACAGCACTGTCAACATTTAGAGTTTGAATGTGCTGAGAAACAAAAGGAACTACTATTATTTTCCTTTACATTTGTAAAATTATGCCTACATACACAACGTTAAAAATAAAACAATGTTCATTATTTAATTAAAAAAAAAGGTTAAATTTGAATCTTAAGATTTCTGTTTCAAATACAGTGATATCTCAAAATCTAAATATTCTAGAAACAGGCAAAACATGGTATCTGAATGCCTAGTAGAAGTGTACAAATGGGTGCTTAAGATGGATGCTAAAAATGTTAAGACATGGGCAAGAGACATTGTAGCTGGGGAATCCAGACTGGCAGTAATGGGTTTAAGGATTTAAAGTGGATTAACTGGAAGAAATTGAAATAGATTTATCCAATTTCTATTACATAAAACAGTGGTCCCTACAGATCTCCAGGGGTCTTTGATATCATACAGATGATCTGTGGAAAATTAAAATTGATTTGGGGGAACCTGAACAACATCATGGAGTCCACGCAAGGTTTAATATAAAACAATAAAATTATGATCCATTTTTATTATTATGGAAATTTAAATGAATAAATTAGTAGCAATTTTTACGTCCTGAGTAAAATATAAATATAGGCGAGTACTTAAAATACAGTATGTTACTTAAGTACTGAGCGTTAGGTAATACCTTTTGTGAATGAACAGTGACAAAACTTATTTCTACTGATTTGTCACTTGTAGTAACAATGGTGTGTATAACTTGTTTTAATGTTATTACTAAAATTTAGTTATTGTTCAATTGACTTCAATAAACTTAAGCTTTTAATTCCCCTCAACACGCTAACAACAAAATAATAATGAAATAACAGTAATCCCTCTAAAACGAAAATATAAAAAAAAAATCCACTGACTCACGGCTATGATTTAATAGTTCTAGATGGCACCAGTTACTTATGTTAATAACAAGTATGGTACGGTGCAAGACAGCCAGCCAAAAACGGGTTTGTACAGGAACGCAATAAGGCACTACATGCACTAACAATATTAAAACTATATTGTATATCTAATCAATAATTTAGTTTTATGTTATGCTGATATAAAGTGTATAAGCAAATTTTCTCAGTCGTAGACAAAAAGAAGTTTTGTATTGTTAGTTGGAAGTTTTGGTAAAGTTACATTTTTTTTATTTTTTCGCAGGTAGTGTACTTTTGTTACGTAAGTATATTTGAATAAAATTGATCTCTTTTGAAAAAAATTATACATCATATTTTTCAATATAGATACTGACATTAAGGGATTAGTTATAGGACTAACAATACAGTAATCCCTTGATGTAAGTTTTGGTATAGTTGTATTTTTTGTATTGTTACGCAGAGTGTACTTTTCTTACATAAGTAAGATAAGTAATTTAATGTTGGAATCCCTGGAATGCAAAGACAATTATTTGCAACACAATTTAATTAAATCCAAAAAATGATATAGCCTATATGATAGATTTAATTATCAAATTTAACAAAACTAATATGAAACTACATGATGAACAATTAAATTTAATCAAAACTAAAAGCATAATATCTGCGTTTGTTGCAAAACTTTTTCTGTACAAATAAAATTCGGGAAGAGGAGAATGTTTGTAGTTTCAAATCTTTGGAAATTTCAAAATTAAGATGAAGATTTTCTTGCTCCCTGTCAATATCTAATGGCTCTTCATTCAGACCTGATCCAAAGATTTGAAAATATTCTTCACTTGGATATTACCGACTGGGTATTGAACCCTTTTAAGCATAGACAAACTCAGATCCCAAATACAGATGAATCCATACTAATACAGGAGCAGTTTATTGAAATATCCCCAAATGAGGAACTTAAATCAATGTTTGAACAAGAATATCACAAATTCTAGTTACAAAAACAGATCCCAATTTTATATCATGCATTATGGGTTATTATACAAAAGTTGTCCGCTGCTTTCCCGTCTTCCTATTTGGGAGAATGTAGATTCACTGCGGTAATGAATCTTATCATAAAAAAGGAAGAAAGAAAGAAAGAAACTGACTAGAAATTAGTGCTTGTGGGGATTTGCTGTTGTATCTCACAAACATTGAGCCAGACATAAATACACTCATAAAGTCTCATCAAATTCATCCTAGTCATTAATTTTTTTAAATTTTTATTTTGCACAAAGTTTTAATTTCAAAAAATACTCCTTCAACAAAATGTTTTTTTTTTTTTTTCTTAATTTGTAATTTTTATACTAAGCATTTATATAGCTTTTTTACTTGGGAGTCCATGGGCAAGTTTTGACAGTAAAATAAGGGGTCCACGCATTAAAAAAGTTTGGGAACCACCGACTTTAAAGGAGATAAATGGTCATAGGACTCAAAGGAATTCTGATTCAAACATTAAGTTTATATTCTGAGGTCTCCCTCTATAGTACCACTAAAATTTTTAATAAATAGAATTTTTTTAGAAATTCAGCCATTGTGTATTTATTTCTTTTAAGGGCAATAGTAAAAATCTGAAATTAAAAAAAAAAAAAAAAAAAAAAAAAAAATTAAATTTTTATCATATTTAAATAATGCATTTTGTTTACTTTTTTCTCTTGGAAATAATTAAAAAATCATTATCCCATATTTAAAAAAAATTGTAAGAAATTTGGCAGAAATAATACTTACCTTCCAATACCAAGTGGCAAGTTGTTCCATGGACTGAGATGGAGCTTCAGGAGTACACTGTATTCCATACACTGGGAAATTAATCAATTGTGCCAAAGAATTCAACATGGCTACTGTACCCTCAATGGGATGAACTATAAATAATGGAATACCACTTTTGATTGAGTTCATGTGAATTATTGTTTTATCAGGTACAAGCTGTCCACTGGACAATAAACTGAAATGTCCAGCAATTTTTTCAATCACTTTTGATTCTGAAGTTGTGGCAGATGTGTCATCATTATTTCCAGTAGTAGTTGCACTCTCTTCTCCAGATCCTCCTTCCAATTTTTTGAGGTCTTTCACTTTCAGCTGTCGTAGTTCAGGAATAGCTAATACCAGGTCAAAATCACGTTCTAAATATTGCTTGACTTCTACTCCCATCAGTGAATCCATTCCAAGTTCTCCAAGAGATGTTTCTGGATTGACAGTGGACATGTCTTTAATGCCTACAAAAAAATTCATTACAATAAAAACCTACAAGTATCATGATTTTCATTTAAAATTAAAATTTACTTGAAGTATTGATTTAAGCTTTCTAAATCACTCAGCAAAACACAGTATGGCAATGTACATTTGTGACACAATTTTTCTCTGAATTGTACATATTTATTTTATTTAATTTTAATTCCATTTATAATATGTTTAAATAGAGTCGCTTTTAATTCAATATCCTTATATTATTCACAAAAAATATGAACACAAAACAAATGTATGCAATATGACTGGAATTGGTGAAAAACTGTTCTTGTACAATACATGAATAAAGAGTCCTACAGTGTAACTGTACATAGATTTATTACAAAATAGTTTTTTGTTATAAAAACAATGAGTATTTTTCCATGAAATTGAAGAATTAACTAAATTTTTTTTTAAAAAAAATAAGTTGCAAAATTTATATATTTATGAATTAAACAGGTCAAATTATGGAATGCAAAAATGATAGCAAAACAATGTAAAATTGATATTGAAATCATGACACAGCACTCATAAGCTCTTGAAGTGATAATTATAACACATATAATACATTTTAAATTCTCATTGAGGATAAAAATTGTATTCTTACCAAAAATGTTGCCTACTACAGACAAAACATTATGTTTTGTCGCTTTTGATGAAGTACTTTCAGATGGTTGATAAGGTACAAAACTGGAAACTACAGGATGACTACGTTGAAGAAATTTGTCTAGAACATTTAGGCAAGAATTTATACGTTGAGGAATAGTTCCACCAATAACTACATCTGATCCTACTGTGTCTTGGATAACACCAACATCACCAATGGCTCCCCACTGAATAGCAAGACCTATGTAGAGAAGAATTTAGAAACATTGTGTGCATTGTATATTATATGTCATTGTTTATCATACAACTTAACAATAACTTTATAAATTAAAGCATGATTGATTTATTTCACTAAAGTTTCAGGAAGCAATTCACTCTATACATTCACTAAATCTTAAAATAGTGCCCTGCCTAATTTTATATTTCCAGAAGAATTAAACACTAATTTATAAATTTAACCAAAAATTATTTTCAGCCATAATCTTCAAAAGTTTCATGCCCTTTTGAACAAAACTGAGTCACTACATGTTTTTTTTTCTCCTTTTTTTTACAGATCTTTTTAAAATCTAGAATGAATTTACAGTACTTAGATTTAATTTAGAATAAATTAAGTGGTTTTACATTCATTTATCTTAAGCAGCACATTTCATTTTATATATTAATTGTTTTTGCTGTACTTAACAATCAATTGTAATTTTATTGTTACAATTTGTATTTTAATTATTAATTGTAGATAATTCTCAGTCCTTCCATAAAATAGAGCTTCCCAATTCTAAATTGGAATACTACATTCCATTAAACATAGAGATTAATAAAGAACAGATATTATAAAGAATATTTTTGAGATGAATTAATTATTCCTTATATGGATAAAAGAACCAATCAAAATAAAGTAAAATTCATCTAAAAATGTCTTTTTTTTCAAAAGTTCCAGATAATGATTTTCATACTTCTTTCAGCATGAAGATGCACAAGACAAATGACTTACCCATTTGACCACATAAATTTCATAGACATTGATTGAAATACAGGGTGTTTCATATTGAATGGGACAAAAAGAATAGCACAGTGTGACTGCCATAATGGATTTATTCAGCCGAAACAAATTTATTCTGCAACTACAATTATACAAGTTTTATTTGGCAACAGGGGAAAATTATGGAATGACAAACTCGCCGCTAGAGGCGCTGTTAAACAAAATGTCGTCCATGCAGGAGAAAGCATACTGCGTTTTCAAATATGCCAAAACCTCCTCGGTAACTGTTGTGCAAAGACATTTTCGCACAAAATTTCGTAAAGAACCACCACATCGGCATACCATAAGCAGGTGGGAGAAGCAGTTCCAGGATACTGGCTGCTTATGCAAGAACAAAAGTCCAGGACGAAAAGAAAGTGGTTGAAAGAATTCGTGATTTGTTTTTACGGAGTCCCTCAAAATCAACGCGACATGCAGGTATAGAACTGGCTGTCTCTCACACAACGGTGTGGCGTGTTTTACGGAAGCGTCTCCAATTCAAGCCGTACAGATATCCGATGGTCCAGGCTTTAAAACCTACCGACAAACCGTTGCGTAAGAATTTCTGTATAAAATTTCAAGAAAAGCTCGACGTGAATGGTTTCGAGAACACACTGGTGTTTACCGATGAAACCACATTCCACTTATGTGGCAAAGTTAATCCCCATAATTTGCGAATTTGGGGCATGGAAAATGTCCATGTAGCATTAGAACATCAGCGTGAATCTCCCAAAGTGAACGTTTTCTGCTTTTTATCAAACAGTTGTGTTTTTGGTCCATTTTTCTTTGCTGAAAAATCGATTAATGGGGACATTTACCAAGACAAACTCTCTGAGTGGTTGCTCCCGCAGCTGGAGGAAGCTGTTCCTGATTTCATTGTGCAGCAAGATGGTGCTCCCCCACATTGGAATTAAAACGTATGTGAGTTTCTGAACGTACGTCTACCCCATCGCTGGATTGGCTGTGCTGGGCCACAGGATTTGACATGCCTTCATTGGCCGCTGAGATCACCAGATCTAATGCCCTATGATTTTTTTCTCTGGGGTTTCGTTAAAGACAAGGTGTTTGTGTGTCCACTTCCTCAGGACTTAGAGGAACTGAAGCAGCGGATAACTGCAGTGTTGAACTCCATCACAGGAGATATGCTATCATGAGTGTGGCAGGAGATTGATTACATTGTAGACATTTGTCGTGTCACTGGAGGGGCACATATTGAACACCTGTAGAAACTTGAATAAATGTAGTTTTGAGGTAAATTTGAATTTTCTAAATATATTAATTACAACATTCACAATCATGTTTTCTTTTTGTCCCATCCAATATGAAACACCCTGTAGATATTCATGGAAAACAGGTGATCATATGAGTAATTTATCACAATTATAAGAAACACGAGTTATCTGGGTAGAGAAATATATATACATAATTCTAATTACCTGGCAGGCCTTCTTTACATCTCTCTTCACATATTCTTTCCATGACTGAATTGGCATAACCATAATTACTTTGACCAGCATTACCTCGACCACAACTTACTGAAGAGAAACACACAAACAATTCTAATTGGGGACAGAGTTCTCTTGATGCTGCATCTAAATTCAATGTGGATGTGACTTTTGAACTACATACTTCTGCAAAGTTTTCAACAGTCTGGTTCTCCATAAATGCATCTCTTAAGACCTAGAAAGATAAAATAATTCATTAAAAAAAATTGGATAATATAAATCAACTTCTGTATGTAAAATAAACAATATCTATTCATGACTTTTTTCTAGAACATATTTCATTACGAGGAAAAAATTTGATTTGGATAAGAAATTACAAAATATTGATTTTTAAACATATCTTTTAGAAGTTAAGCAATTTACTTTTTGGAAAACAAAAAATTGTGTATTAATGAATGTAAATTATTTCAAAAAGTGAATTTCTCAAAATGATTATTTTACAGAACATTGATAATTTTTATCTATAAGCAACTAAATGCTTTAAATGAAATAAATGCAAAATCACAATCAAATGATCTGTATCTAGTGAGAGTATTTTTATTACAAAAAATTCCGTTCACTTCGTCATTAATCTGTGAGCGAATATTTCATATATCATAGCTTTATAATGAACTAAATACTGTTAAACTGCAGTTTATACTTAATGAAACAGATTTTATTATTTCTGTACCTTACTATTCATTTATTACATCTCTCAAATAACATTTGTTATTCAACATAATTTAAAATATTAACCCTTTCAAATTTATCATATGTATAAACTGTCGGACAAGATCCTTAATTTTAATGTTTTTAACTGTTCTATCGAGTTTAAATAAATTCTTTATGTTCTTTATTTTATGAAAAAATATATATGTATATATTTCTTAATACAATGTGTTTTTTGAAACAAATAGAAATCAAAGATAACTTTGGATTTTAAACATAAATAAACTTAAAGTGACACATCAACTTACAAGAGCAAGGTTAAATATAGCCCCCACAGGTTTGATAGCTGCCGCCAATTTTAACAGAGATTTGGCATCATCAAATTTTGCTACATTTAATGAGGACACAACTATATTTATATTATCTTGTTTCCAACGATTTACGCATAATTTCTGATAACCAGTCTTGATACCAGAGCGAGATGTCAAGACAACATGCCTTGCACCTCTTTCCACCAACCATTGACACAATTCAAGTCCAAATCCACCAAGCCCTCCAATGATAATATAAGATTTATCAGGATCACATGTAGTACGACGAAGAGCTTTCAGTTGAGTTGGTGTTGGCACAATCTTTTTCTGTGGTTCCTCATCTTTAATCTAAAAAGAATTAGGAGTAAGCATTTCATCAGGAAAAACAATTTTACTATTGCAGTCATTTTTCAAATGTGGAAAAAACTAAATTCTAACCTTTTAAAAAGGGAGAATTTTTTTAAACCAATTTAAACAAAATAAATACATAACATATTGTAATGATTCTCAATCACCTTCCTTTCTTATAAGTTGACTCCTTTGTGACAAAGTTTCTACATGCCAGAATAGACTCACACAATTATTTCATACACATAAATATTCTCTCTTGATGTTATAGAAACCATAAACAGTTAAGTGATCTCTTCATCTAATACTATTTCAACATTCCAAATTTAATAAATCTCATGCCTCTAGACTGCAATTAGAATTTCATAGTTCCACATATTCTTTGATGTGAAGAAAGGAGACTCTGATCAGGACAATCACAAGCAAATCCCTTAACAGACAAAAAAAACCATAACAGATGTTCAAAATCTCCTGCCCTCTGAATTAATTTATATGAAATTGTATAGGTGTTGTTGCGTCCACGAGAAGAAGCTGCGAACTACTCAACTTGTTAAAATAGAATTTAAGTAGAACCGCCGGCGTGCTGTATTTGTAGTTAGAAATTGTGAAGGCGAGCGAATAAAGTTTATTGTTATGTGTATTTCAGTGAGAATAATCCTTCTTTTGAGTTATTTATTTGCCTAAAAATCATAAATCATATTTTATGGGTCAAAGAATCTGAGCATCAAGTATTTAAAAGGAAGTTCTAAATTTAAATATTGTTCTACTAAGTGCCGATGCAAATGCAACATGGCATCCGCGACAGGACCTGTATAATTTCGATTTGTGGACAGTAAGTTAAAGAGAGGCAAGTAAATTTTGAACTGGACTATTATTTCGATATTTAAAGTACTTTAAGTTAATTAAAATGGAGCATCTTAAGAAAAAAAGATTAGTAGCTCGCTCTTCATTTTTACATTTGTATGATTCCATTACCGATGACATTTCTACGGCCGGCGATGATTTGGCTCATAGTTTCGATTTAATGGCCGATTTTGAACTGTTGAGTGAGAAGTACAATGAACTCTGCATCTTGAATGAAGAAATTCAAAATACAATGTTATTGGAAGCAGATGAAGACTCAACAAAATTGATAGCTGAAATTAATGAATCAGATGATTTTAGTAGAAAATTTAAAAGAATTAATTTGATTTTTAAAACAAAGTGTAATGTTAGTGAGAGTGATGAAAGTGGTTCTACTCACAGTGTATCCAAGAGAAAATTCAAGTTGCCCTTACTAGAATTAAAGAAATTTGGTGGAGAAATAAATGACTGGCTGCCATTTTGGGGTCAGTTCAGTAAAAGTGACAGTGATCCAGATATTGACGATGTTGACAAACTTCAATATCTAATACAATGCATGAAACCTTCCTCTAGAGCAAGAGAATTGGTAGAGAGTTTTCCACCATCAAGGGAAAATTATTGCAAGGCAGTGGATTCTTTAAAATCTCGTTTTGGAAGGGAAGAACTGCTTGTGGAGTTTTATGTACGAGAATTATTGAAATTAACAATTTCAATGAATTCTAGAGATCAAAAAGTGAAACTTTCCACCTTGTATGATAGGATTGAAACTCAATTAAGAGCTCTGGAAAGTCTTGGTATGACGACTGAAAAGTATGCAGCAATGCTGTTCCCTCTTGTGGAATCCTGTTTATCAGAAGAAATCCTCAGAGCTTGGTAGAGAAACAATAATGCAAATGATAAAAAAGAGCAATCAAGATTGGAAAATTTGATGCTGTTTTTGAAAAATGAAGTTGAAGCAGAAGAGCGAATTAATCTGGCAATGAAAGGTTTCTCTGTTCAGCAAAATTGCAGTGCCAAGACTCACTCATTGAAAAGACAGACACCTACTGCTGCTGGACTTTTTGCAGGAAATCAGAATTTTGCTGTAACAACTTGTGTTTTTTGCAATGAAAAGAATCACGAAAGTAGAAATTGTAAACCTGCTTTGGATTTAGATTTGTCAGAAAAAACAGCAATATTATCAAAAAAGAGATGTTGTTACAGATGTTTGAAGATAGGTCACCAAGTGAAGCAGTGCAGAAGCAAGATAAGTTGTTCTCAGTACCAAAGAAGACATTACAGTGTCATGTGTCCTAGAACAAAAGAATTGGAATTACCAGGTTCCAATAAAATGGCTGATCAAACAGAAACATCCATGGAAAAGTTTAGTTCTTTAACAAATCCAACATGTTCGGCTAATGTTCTTCTACAAACTTTGGTGATTTATCTCCATGGAAAGAATACTGAATTTAGAAGCATCATCTGTACAGAATATATGTGAGTAGCTACCAAAAAGATTATCACTGTACTTTTGAAGCCTTTGATCAAGAAAAAATATGTGCTGATATCCCAAGAATGAGTGTTGGATCCTGGACAAAAGAGATTAAAGAAAAAGGGATATTCCTAAGCGACCAAGAAGCTTGTTCCCCGAATTCTTCATCTGCAGTACATTTGTTAATAGGTGCTGACATTGCTGGAAAACTTTTCACTGGGAAAATTATGAATCTGTCTTGTGGATTAGTTGCAATGGAAACTCTGATTGGATGGACTCTCATGGGTAAACAGAATAATGAAGAAAAGAATGACAGTTACATGACGGTTTTATCTTTACATGTAAACAATAGAAGTATAAGTGATCTTTGGAGCTTGGACACTATGGGAATATTAGATCCTGCTGATAAACAGAGTCAAACGGAACTGGAAAATGAAACTAAAGAATTATTTTTGAATTCCATTAAGCAAGATAAAGATGGTAGATATGTTGTTTCTCTACCTTGGTTGGAAGATCATCCTACATTGCCTTCCAACAAAAGTTTGTCTGAAAAAAGATTGAAAAATTCAGTGGACAGAATCAAGGCACTTAATATCCTTCAGGATTATGAAAATGTTTTTGAGGACTGGAGGAAAGAAGGTGTAATTGAAGAAATTAATATTGATTCTCTAGATAACTTGAACTGCCAGTATCTTCCTCATCGACCTGTCTTAAGAGAGAACTCTACGACAAAGATCAGACCAGTATTTGATTGTTCAGCAAAAATCAAAGGAAGTCCATCATTAAATGACTGCCTAGTGAAAGGTACAAACCTTGTAGAACTTATACCATCCATTTTAAACAGATTTTGAATGTGGAAATATGGTGTAATAGCTGATATCTGTAAGGCCTTTTTGCAAATTGGTTTAAATGACAATGAAAGGAACTATCTGCGATTTCTTTGGTGGTAAGATGGAGACCCAAATATTGTCAAAATTTACAGACATTGTCAAGTGGTGTTCGGCATTAAATCCAGTCCATTTCTTTTGGGTGTCACATTAGATTATCATTTAGGCAGAGTTTCAGACGATTATAAGTCAACAGCGCAACTACTTAAGAAGTCAATGTATGTTGATAACTGTGTGACCAGTGTTGCAAATAAATCTGAACTGATAAAGTTTATTGAAGAATCAAAAGAAATTATGGCTCTAGGGAAATTTGATTTGCGTGGCTGGCAACACAACTCTTTTCATGCATCAAAGGGAGATTATGAATCACAAAATGTTTTTCCTGTTTTACAAGATATACCAGTTCTTGGTCTTTTATGGAACATTAGAAGAGACACTTTAAAAATTTATATGAGTTGTGATTTGAAAAATGAATCTACAAAAGTAACAAAAAGATATATTCTGTCTAAATGTCACAAAATATTTGATCCCATTGGCATTACTGCCCCAATTACATTAACTCCTAAGATATTGCTCTAACAAACTTGGAAAATAAAAGCCAATTGGGATGACGTTTTGCCTGAAGAAATTGTTCTTAAATTTGATAAATGGGTAGAACAGTTACATAAGTTAGAAGAACTAGAAGTGCCAAGATGGCTTCAAGTGGATAAAAGTGCAAAAAATAGCTTACATGTATTTTGTGATGCTAGTCAACAAGCATATGCTACTTGCATTTTCTTGAGGGTTGAAAATGACCAAAGAGTTACTTGTAACTTGGTGGGAGCAAAATCTAGAGTGGCTCCTGTAAAAGGTATTTCTATCTCAAGGTTAGAACTATTAGGTTGCTGCATTGGCATGAGACTAGCCAAGACCATATGTGATGATTTAAAGGAATTTGGTTATCTATCTGTGTATTATTGGTCAGATTCCATGAATTGTTTATGTTGGATAAAAAATGATGAACAATGGGCAACATTTGTGATGAACAGTGTGAAGGAAATAAGGACTAATAGTGAACCAGGTCAGTGGAATCATGTGCCAGGAAATTTAAACCCAGCTGATTTGCCTTCTAGGAGTTGTTCGGTACACACTTTGTTGGCAAGAAGATGGTGGGAAGGTCCTGCCTGGTTAAAAGACGAAAAGAAAATGTGGCCTATCTCTGATTTATCTCCAGATAAGAGTACTGTAAATGTAGAAAAAAGAAAATCGGTTGTTACCTCTTAAGTGGTGCCCAAGCTAAGAAAATGGACCAGACAAGTAGGATGACTCAACCTATCCAAACTACCAGACGGGGACGTTAAGTCAAGGCTGTCCAGAGACTAAATCTTGGATTTTGAGTTTTCTTGTACAAACTCAAAAGGTGGGAGTGTTGCGTCCGCGAGAAGAAGCTGCGAACTACTCAACTTGTTAAAATAGAATTTAAGTAGAATCGCCGGCGCGCTGTATTTGTAGTTAGAATTTGTGAAGGCGAGCGAATAAAGTTTATTGTTATGTGTATTTCAGTGAGAATAATCCTTCTTTTGAGTTATTTATTTGCCTAAAAATCATAAATCATATTTTACGGGTTAAAGAATCTGAGCATCAAGCATTTAAAAGGAAGTTCTAAATTTAAATATTGTTCTACTAAGTGCCGATGCAAATGCAACAGGTGTATTATCAGTGTGTAAACATCCCTCTTGAAGTTTTTTACATGGCTTTTAACTCTATAACACTGAAATATATATCTATTTACATTTCTATATATAATACTTACACCCAAAAGTGATTTTTACCAGGTTAAAAATAAAACCGTGCATAAAATATCCAATTCTGTAATCTTTAGTAAATAAATAATGTTTTTGCTTAAATATTTTCCACTTAGTAAAATCAAAATATTTCAACTATGTTGTATTTTATTTGAATTCAATATTCTTAAATTTAATGAAAGAATTTGAATTTTGATTTAAATCTGCAACATATTACATGGTGATAAACAATAACATCAATATTTATAGCATATATTTTCCTCTTATTTATATATTGTTGAATATAAAAAAATTTTTTGTTCTTGACAAGTCATTAAAATAATTCTAAAATCAAGAATTTAATGTTAGAAATACTTTTGCATCTCTTTTAATTTAAGGTTTTACAAACTATCTATAACATTAAAATAGTCAATAATTTATAAAAACTACCATATCTAAAAGACTTACCTTAATAACAACTTTTCCAATATGTTTTCCACTGGCCATATACCTAAAAGCTTGTTCTGCTTGCTCATGATTGAAGAGGATGGAATTGAGAGGTTTGACAGTACCATTTGCAATACCATCAGTGACTAGTTGGACCACTTCTTTCTTGGCACGAGAACTGTAACTTTTGTTTTCAAATAAAGCATCCAACAATATGCCATGGAATGATATATTTTTTAAAAAGATGGCCATTCCTAAGAAAAATATGAGTGATTAATTTATGTGAGCAATAAATGTTTCTTTTGAGATTCTGATTCCAAATTGATATACTTGTACATTAAAATGTTTTACTCTCTTAAATATCAGTATCAGAAAATAAGAAAACTATTTATGTTTAAGCTTTGAGACAAACAAAAAATAAGAGTTAGAAAATAACTACAAACAGATTTACATTTCAGTGAAGAAAAAAAAAAAATTGCAAAATATAAAAAAAAAAAAAGTAAACATTTTTACAAGTAGAAAATGTATAATTTTGCTAAAATGACATTGCAGTGATGAAATCTGAGAGCAATAATAATGATCCCCCAAAGAAAATTAAGCTAGCATTTTAAACCTATTCTCAGAAAATATGTATCTTGATATTTAAGAGTTAAAAATATTGAGAAAATATTTATTTAGTGAAGATTTAATTCTTAAATTATTAATAAAGCTGAAATTTGTTACATTTTCTTTTTCAGTTTTCAGTAATTACATTAGAAATGCTAATTATAAAATGATTACCCAGGGGACTGTTATTTGACAAATCAAATTTGCCGATTTCCAAGAAACGACCATGCTGCGCTATGCAATTCAGAGTTGCTTTTAATTTCTCATCAGCAAGTGAATTCAAAATAACATCAACACCTAGATTAAAACAAAAATTTAAAAAAAAAAAAAAAAAAAAAAAAAAATGAATGATGATTTAATTCAAAGATTCAAAAAGTCTATAAAAAGTGAAAGAAATTCCAAGCTGAAAAATGAATAAAATAATACAAAATACATACCTTCTCCTTTAGTAGCATTCAATATATACTGTTCAAAAGATAAATCTCTAGAATTACAGAAATTTCTATCTGTTAATTGACTAAAACGTTTCTTTAAAAATTCCTTTTTTTCATTTGAACCTGCATAAGAAAATAATGCATTAAAAATAATTTATTATATATATATATGTGTGTGTGTGTGTGTGTCATAAATAAAATCACACAAGCTGAATTTAAGGAAGCAATAAAAACTATATTTTATAACAGAAGTTTAAAGAAGAAGAAATTTTTTATTTTTTCTCTTCTGATATTATCTCAGAAATGGGGGAAAAAAGATTAATTTAATGTAAGTTATTTTAATGGTAAAAATAAAGTAATTTAAAAAAAAAAGGTGGGTACTTGTATAAGAGGGGGATGGAGGATTTAAACAGAATTCCATCAAAATATTCTAAATTTTCCCTTTAAAAATCAAGATTTTATAATTCTGATTTTTACTTCTCATACTCATAAACAGGAGATAATATATACCCCAACAGTTTTATAAATAAATGAAACTTACCAACAGATGTGAAAACTTCACAACCCATATGAAGTGCAATGGCTATTGCTGCCTGTCCAACACCACCACTTCCAGAGTGGATGAGGACTCTTTCTCCTTTTTTTAAATTACCTCTCATGATAAGGGCATAGTATGCAGTTGAGTATGCAACTGGGACAGTAGCAGCTTCTTCTAATGACCAATTATCAGGGACTTCCCAAACGAAATTGGGGTCTGCAGCAACTGTAGTGGCCAAACCTTTGGCAGGAACCATACCCATTACTCGTTGACCATTTTCAAAACGACCGGAAAATTCTAATCCCAGTATACAATCCTGCAGAGCCAAATCACCTAAATAAACAAAAATTAGTGATATTTAAACACAATATAAAAAAAGCCATATATTTTTTTAATAGATATAAAGTATCAGACATATACTCATATTTGCTGGAATGAAACAAATATTAAATCTCTTACATAAAAATACAGATAATATATTGAGTTTCTTTCAAAGAGTATTACATCCATAATCCCCAAAACTAAATTTTTTTTAGGGAAAAAAAAAAAAAAAAAACTAGAAAATATAAAAGCAAGAATAAATTGAAGACATGTGAATAGTATACAATAACTTATTATGTGTTACAATTGAAAAATATAAATAGTCAAACTTAGCTTTTCAAAAATGTTAAAACAGTACCAGACCAAACTTTTGACTGGTTATAAAAGCTTTCAATGATTACATTACCTGGTATAGCATCAGGTGGTAACTTCCCACTTGCCAACATTACATCTCTGAAGTTCAAAGGAGCATAATATACTTGACACAGGACACTATCAGTAGGCTTCTTGAAATATTTTAATGGTGAGTCAATCCACACCAAGCTCGATAAATCACCTCGAGTCAATACATTTAAGTAAGCATGTTTTGTGTCAACCCTTTCAAGATCTGAAAGACACATTCAGAGTACTAAATTATAAATATTTTGAAATAAAAATCCACCAGTTATATAGATAACAAAATTTATCTTTATCTCTTTATGCATTTTCTTCTTATAAATATGATTCATGCAGCTGGTTTATTAATGGAATAACTATTTTAATTAACAAAGAGACTAAATGTTGCTTGTTTTCACAATTTAATTATAAGTTATATTAAGATATCAAAATTATTAATAAAAATCATCAAATAATATGAATTCAATTTTAAAATTTAAAAGAAACTCATTTAAAAAGTTAAATTTTGCACTTCATATACTATTTTCCATCAAAGGAATTTCTCATTTTGCTATGGTGTCTTACACATTAACATGCAATCCAATATTACATAGTTATTTTATATTCGAACCTAAACCATGAGAATTTAATTTTAATAAATTTATAATAGATAAATTTTTAAAAAAATTCCCTGAAAATAAAAAAATTCAACTCTGTATAATCTCAAGACAGCTTCTTTACTCGAAGGAACAAACCAATGAAACCATATAATAAACAATTTATTATAATAAATATATAGCAAACAAGTTATTCATTATAAGTAATGGAGTAACTATAAAATACACTTTGAAGCTAATTTAAAATATGAACATGAATATACCATTTATGAAACTTTGGTCCCATTTTTATCATGAAACAAAGATAAAAATTTTTATGCATACCTTCAGACATTTTCAAATGCCTATAAGTTCCCCAAGAACCTCTTTTGAAAACATTCATTGTGAGATCCTTTTCAAGTATTTCTTGATAGAATTGATTTTTAAGATTGAATTCTGGTAATTTAGGAGTTCCTTTACTAGTAAACATACATCTACAAAAAAATAGAATTGAATATTTTAGTAACAAACCCACTAATAACATTTATTATTGAAGAAATTATATTTAAAAAAAAAATGATCTGAAATTATATTAAAAATAGAATTAAATTATTTTAATAATATTTATAATGTAAATTAAAATAAATTTTATTATAATAGATTATTACTCATTAAATCAATTTATATAAAGAAAAAAGCTCAGAAAATGGATAATGTTCCATAATTTCAGGTAGAAAAGCAGTGGCTTATACATGTTTAAAAGTTGAAATTTAATGTCTGTGCCATATTGATGGAATTTATTTTCCTGTCTTTGGAACTTCGCTAATTTAGATTGTAAATTATGCATAAGTAAAACAGTTAATGTGAAATTCCCAATGACATCTTAGCCTGATACAGGCACTGAGGCTGTGCAAAGGCAGTGTATTTAAGAAGTTGAAACTCATTTAACTATAGTACAGTAGGCTCACTGTAAAGACAACATAATGGTTGCTTTTTGGTGATCATATCAGTTTATATGGAACTGGAAGTCCTCAAAAAAAAAAAAAAAAAAAAAAAAGAAGATGGTGACATTGAAATTCATGATTTAGAATAGGATGATGAAAGTGATACTGATGGACATTCAAGTTTATTTTTCTGACATTAATGAGTTTGACTTTGTATACGTAAATATCATGTTAACTATAAAATTCAGTTTGATTATCTAATTCACATACTATTTTTTATAATATGGGAATTTATGATGATAAACAAAGTTTTCCAAATCCCTAAAAATAACATCTATTCTAAATCAGCAGAGTTCATTTTTGGTAAATTGAAGGTGAGAAGTTTATTATTTATTTATTTACTACTGTTTATAGTTATGTTTTAAATGTTATAAAAATTACCAAGGATGATTATATTAAAATGAGAGAGAATTACTGAACATATGAATATTAAGTGCTATGTTTTGGAATGCTTTGATGCAATGAACTTACAGTTTTTTAAATCATTTATCATGTATGCAGTGTATATGACAGGGCAGCAAATACAATGCACACATGATGCCCAAAATTTTGTTAATAAACACAATGTCAACAATGAAAAAAGGGATGAATGCCAATTATTGATAAAAATAAAAATCAATAATTTTATAATTAAATATAGTTTCATCTAACATTTTATAATCATATTTTTTTTCTTTTAAAATTAAAAATGTATCTAACAGACTTAAAAAAACATTACATAAATTAAAAAGGTTTTTTTTATCATACAACATTAACTACAAATTATACTGAAATAATACAAACCATAATATTAATAAAAGATTCAAATAATGAATGGTAAAAAAAGTATTGCAGCAATAATTTATTTGATAGTTATATTCACATGCATTTTTGCATATAAAAAAACCAAGATTCACAAAGATATGATTACAGAAATTAATTTTTTTTTATTTCTTCAAAAGCATAATAAATATGAATATTGAAAAGTATCAATTCTTACCATGACAAAATTTTAAAATTATTAACTAATGATGGATATTTAATGCAATACATATGTCAAAAATCAATTTTTATTCAGCATATTGTTGTTTATTCACAAACTTAAATAAATCAAATAATTTTATCAAAATTTAACAACATATCACTATTTTTATATATAAATATTGAAATTAAATGACTGGCTTTTATTTAGAAAAAAAAATTACACTGCATCTTTTTAACTTATTAGTGAATTACATATACTTAAATGTAATAATTAATAATTTTATTAATATAAGAAATGATATAGTTAATCATTTGTAACTATACCTTTCAGTCTATCATAAAGAAGTACTCAAGAGAAATACATATGTATTATAAAATATATTGTTCTTTTCTTACCTTACATTGGTTCCACCTGGTTCTTGTCTTAAACAATTAACAAGCCCAATAATACCAGTGTTGTTAGTTCCTTCACTTACTAACCATATTCTCTTTGAATTATCTGATTGGACTTTGACAATATTCTCTTTTAATACATCCACCCATTTTTCATACTTATTTTCTACAATAGGAATAACTATGTCTTCATAAGATAAAGAAGTTGGTTTTCTCAATAAGTACAAAGTGGATGTCAATGAGTCTGATTTCTTGCAGATTACTCTTAAGTTCAAATCTTTGAAAGTCTGTTCCAAGTCAGATTCGGAATGAATAGGTAGAACTGTTTCACCAACAGCAGACAAAAACATTTCAGCTGGGACCAGATGTGTCCTTTGTAACACAAGAATAAAGCCATTATCCTTCAGAGTTACTAAGTTTTTTTCAAGAATTTGCCTATATTCCTTACCAGAATAATTTAAAAACTTCATTACAAGGAGATCAGCATCCTTAAAATTTGGTGTAGTTTTTGGATTCCATGAAGATACTTCACAGTTTGCAGATGACAAGCCATTTTTTTCCAAAAGATCAGGTTTAGAATGAGCAATGAAATAATTCACATTTATTACACCTTGAGTCTGGACAACTTCACTAATTTTTGCACTCAAAGGCAATGGTGTTTCTGCAACTTCTGCAATTCTTAATTTTCTGGAGACTGTATTTTCTAAAACAATATCCATTACTACCCGTAGAGGATCTTCCTGAAGCATGGTTTGAGATAATATATCATGATCCCTTTCAAGTAGGTAATTGTTGACATAATTCTTGACATGTCGTGTTAAATCTTTGCTAGTTGCGGTGTTCATAATACCACAGAGTGACTTGAGAAGTACATGGTTTTCTGTGTAAGATTTTAAGTAGCTTGCAATTAGTGCATCATCAGCTTCCTTAAATCCATTCATAACATCAGATATTTGATCTTTATTTTTTCCTGACAACTCCAAGATCATTTTTGCAACTGATGAACAAACATGAATATACCTTTCCAATGTTTCTTCATTTGACTTGGAGAGGATGTTGGTTTCATTGTATGGTACAAAGCAATATTCTTCTAATAGAGGTACTTGTTTTCCTTGATGTTTTGGAGCAAAACTGGCTTTTAAATTCTTCAGTTCAACTCCACCAGAAATTATTCTTCGAGTATTTTTTTCATGGAAAACTGGGATGCCTAAAAATACATAAATCATGTTAAGAATAAAAAATACATTTTTCTTATAAGAAACATGATAAAATGAAAATTCCAGACAAATTTTTGCACTTTTAGTAAAGTAGAAATTAATTTTATCAACAATTAGGATTTTATTTTCAAGTTAGTACAAATGATGTACACACATCAGGTGAGGCCTGGTTGAGTTTGATTATTAGCAGTTCTGAAGATGATTTTTCATTTCAAGCTGAAAATAATAAATGAGAATTATGAAACAAAGCTAAAACTTACCTTGGTATTTTTTATCGTAATTTTCCACAAAAGATTTATGATAGATAGGATCAACAGTCATCTTCTGAATTCGAGTAGGAAGACATAAAGCTCGTTTAGATGAACCCAGTATTGTAAATTGAAGCATGGTATCCAAAAACACTACCCATTCACCAGTCCAATTCAACAAACCTTTGTTTCCTAAAAATAAAAAAAAAAATAATGCAAAGTTTAAAAATCAAATTTACACTACATAATATGTGAGGGTTGTCAAAACAATTGATAATTTTTTTCCACAATCCTTTTAGTTTTATACATAAAAATAAATGTTACTTTGCTTTTCATAAATAAACTATCTTCTTTTACATTTAAAAAGCTTAACAAATTAATTATTTAAAAAATTAAATTATCCATAAAACTGATGATTTGTTATTCCATCAATGCATTCTTGACTAGTTAGATTAATGGATTATAAGAAACATCCCACAATTATTCAAATAGATAACATAAAAATATTAATTTAAAACTAACAAATAATTGAATTCTCACATTCTTATATAAGTTCTAACAAAAGACATATAATAAGCTTTATTGTTTCTAACTACCTATTTGTTAAAAAAAATTTCAAATTTTTAAAAAATATTATTCAAACTTTTTACTTCTCAATAAATAGATAACTTTGTGATTAAAATAATTATATCTTTAAAGATATTCTATGCAATTTACAATTTTACAGTTAATTAATACACATTTAGATTTTAATGTAAAAAAAAAAAAAAAAAAAAAAAGATTGAATATGTTTAGAAATAATCCCTTTCATTAGTTCTTTTCTTCAATTCTGTGATTCATCATAATGGTATAGTTCAATGATAATTTTTTAAATTCTGCAAGATTTTTTAAAATTTATTCCGTTAAAATATTCAAATTATTGAAAAAAAAATGGCTTAAATTTTACAATGAATTAAAACTCCCTTTGGCAATTATAAACACTGATGTTATTCTGGATAAGGCAGATAAGGTAGTTTATGTTTGCCAAATATTCCAAAAAATGGTTTAAGGATCAAAACAGTTAAATTTTAGCAATTCTATTAGCGATTTAGTTGAGCTTTATTCTATCCAAATCTTAAATAACAAAACAAAAATTAACACTTAATTCTTTTTTTTAAATAAAAAAGTCACCTGTGTGTATATATCATGATTATATGTATATATTTTTATAATTAAATTATAAATTGTAAGACAGTTCCTAATTTTAATTTCTCTGAAAGTAATAAACACATTTGTTCCTACTTTACATACATACTTTTAAACTAATATTAAAAAAAAATATATATTATTTACAATTAATTGAAAGAAAAGATTACCTTCAATATCAGATCCAACAACTCCTTGGAAAGTAGGACCATAATCATATCCTCTCAACTTCAACTCTTTGTAGATGTCATTTTTATTCAATGGTAAATTTTTGAGGTCATTAGTCTTTAGATGAGATTCAGAATCAGATTCATCTATATTCTCAGGAGAATACACACGCCCAGTGCAAACAATCATACCACCCTCAGAGATTTCAAATTCACCACCAGTATTTGTTACATTAATGATGAATTTAGTGGAAGCTATGAGGAATTCATTATATCAGTCTTAGCAATCAAAGATTATATTTTAATAAATAAGATTGAAAAATATTTCAATTTCAATCTGAATAATTAGTACTATTCTAAAATGTAAAAAGTACAAATAAAATATGATGGAATATAAAAAAAATATAAACAAAATGTATACATTAATAAAATGTTTTATTCATATCACTGAATAATAGATAAAAGAATCCATATTATTTATGTCCTTTTACAACTTTACTTTAAATAATTATGATATTTAAAAGTTTCAATTCATTATGAAAATTAATGATAACACGAAACAGAAAACTAGAACAAAAATATTGTTCATATTAAGCCAGGTCTAGTTGTTGGGGCTCAATTTGCTAAGGAACCAATTGAATGTTTTGATTTGTTTATTTTCGACATCGTAAAGAAAGAAATACTTAATCACACAATTGCAGAAATAAACTGAAAGAAGATAGGTTTTGCAAATGTTATGTGGTTGGTTCAATAAATAATTTAAATTAAAATGAACTGAATACCTTGTTTGGAATATAAATACTAATTATAAGATAACCATTTGTCAACAAAAGCTGTTTGATGTAACTTTTCCTGATGAAAGGTTGCTCTATAGCAATATCCTACTGAATATGTGGAAAAGCTATATGTGGAGTGCACCAGAAGTCATGTCCTTCTTCTGTATAGACATATAATTGTATTGGTAAGTAATTATTACGTAAATTTATTTTTCAATTGTGTAATTTATATTAAATTTAAAAGGCAAACAGATTTCATTTAATTTAAAAACAACATTTAAAACTAAGCAAATAAAACAAATTTTACATGAGTACATAAATTTTATGTATTTCTAGTGATAGCAGCATATATAAATACTGTAGTGTTCTAGGGTTAAAGCCTCATTACATGTTTTACTTTTATCAGATTCCAAAGAGAACATTTTACTTACTTTCAATACTTAATAATAATAATGAAAAGTGTAATAATTGCATTTAAAAGATTAAAAAGCATTTTACATTCAATTTATCATGCACATTTTCCCAGCAAATTTCTGATATATAAAAAAGTTTCTTTTCTTAAAAACCCTTTTATGTATAAAAACACGCACACACAAGAAACTTTTATTTAGCTTAAAAAAATCATACTTGATTTAGATATAACAGTAGCTCTGTGTATCTTTACTTCTTCAAAAGTGATGGGTAGTGAATTAACCTCTTTTCCTTTTAACTCTGCCAAAGCTTTCCAAGCTAGCAACAGATAACCAGTAGCTGGAAAAAGACATCTTCCATCTATACAGTGCCCTAATATGTATTTGTCAGAAGATTCATCAGATCCAACATTAATTTCAGTAACCATTTGAGTTTTATTTGAATTTTTGTCCCATTTAGCTACACACCAGCTTTCAGTATGATCCCATTTCATTAAAGATGAAATCATTGGAGTGCTTTTGGGCACAGGGAATTGAACTTTTGGATACAGTTTCTCAATATCAGGATTAAGACCAGAAGTGTACAACCTGAAAAAAAATATTCATTTAGATGATTATTACACATGCATCAACGTTAAAAAACTTTCATATAACTTAACAAAAAAATTTAAAGGTATTTTCTTAAAACTGGAATAGTTAATGCATTTTTAAACAACAAGTTTACAATTTCATATGAAATAATTTTGTTTCAAAATTATTTGTGAGCAATTAACTAGTACTGCTACCAAACTATATAAATGTTCTACAATTGTAACAAATTTTTTCGTAAAAGGAGAAACAAAATTAGCTATATTAAAGCTATAAATTTTACATAAGAGATGTGTGTCATTAATTGAAACATTATTTATAATTTGGCAAACCTTGTCAAAATTTCATTTTATCCCCAAATCCAACAAATATTTTGATAGATCATTCACTGCTTTTGCAAACAACTAAGGCTGCTACACTTTATACAAGTATAAAAAGAAATATGTAATAATGTGTATTATTTTTATTAATGAAGAACAAATTGTTTACCATAACAAAATTTTCTTTTAAATTATTGATTGTGAATTCAGAATTTCAAACATTTTGAATTAACAAGGTTTTAAATGAGACAATCTTACCTTCCCAGACTAGTTAGAAGATGAACATAGTTGTCAACATTTCTCTTCATGAGTCCTATGTATTCTGCATCAGCACCTATTACTCTCTTTAGAATAGCCTGGAGTAGATGATGTGGTGCAATTTCAATCACAATGGCATCTTTAGGAACATAATGTAGGGCTTCATGAAACAGTACTGGCGAGACTAGATTATGGACAAAGTAGGTGGCACCAGCTAATTTAGCATTTGGTTTATTCCATTCAGCTTCAGGATAAGATGAACTTATCCAACGACTGCTTCTAGGTTTAGGATTTAGTATAATCTGTCAAAAAAGTTTATCTTTAATTGTTGTACAATAGGTCATCTCAACTTAGAAAATTAAGTAAAATGTTAAAAGAAATTTTTTTAAAATTTTATCTTTTATGTTTCTTTTTAATGTAAAACAATAAATGGAAAAAGCACATACGTTAGTTTCACTTTCAATATGTGATTATTTAAAAATATTATTTTACAGTAAATTCATTTTAGAATGAAAATTTATTTAGAATCATTCTGCTAGAATGGGGGGAAAATGAAAAAATGCATAAAAATACAAAACTTTTTTTAAACTTTATAGTTTCAGAAATGAATTATTTTTTTTTAAAAAAAAAAAAAACTTATGAAACTAAAACTTTAAAAAAAAATATATTGATACAAAATTTGAAGTAATAATATGCAGTATCAGAAAATTCTTCCTACTTGTAAAACAACTTTGTAAAATTTAAACATAAAAAAATTAATTAAATGAAAAAATAATTTTGATAAATAAAATTTTAACACATCAATCAATAACTCCCGAGACTAACATAGAAAACAACATTTTTTTTGCAAATTTTTTTTTTATTCATCAACATAACACCTTTTGTTAATCACCTTTTAGGGTGATACAATCGTTCCAACGCTTTTCCAAATCTTTTTTTTTCGCAAGAAATCTTTTTTGTTGCGAGTAAATAGCGATAAACAGCTTTCTGAATCATCGACTCGTTGCTGTTTTTGTTCCATCGAAAGCAATCGCGGCACCCACTTGGAAAAAACCTTTTTCATGCTCAATTTTTCATGAAGGATAGTAAATACACTTCCATATGATATCTGTGTCATCTCAGCAATCTCACGGAGCTTCACTTTACGATCTTTCATTATAATTTTTGTCACTTCACTCACATTTTCCAGTGTAATGGCTTCCACAGGTCTACCCGAGCGTTCCGCGTCATTTGTGTCGGTACGACCACGTTTAAACTCGGCAAACCACCGACAAATCGTTGCTTTTGATGGACAAGAGTCCGGGTAACATTTTTCAATCCATTGTTTCGCTTGCACGGTGTTTTTACCCATTAAAAAACAATGTTTTATCAGAACACGAAACTCGGTTTTTTCCATTTTTTAAACAAACTACAAAACGACTTTACTCCAACCTCGATAACTCAGCTGTTTCTGGTCCGATCGACTTAAAATTTTGACACGTTTCAAGCAAAGGTTAGTACTCTAGAAAGACCTGGTTACTGGTTTACTACGAGCGCCATCTCTGGGTTAGTTTCGGGAGTTATTGATTGATGTATTATTACCATTAACATGCACATTCAGATCTAGTAACTTTAAACATCAAACTAAAATTTCAATATATCTAGTTTACTACTAAAGACTAAAAAAGAACTTAAGTTCTGGAACAAGAAACAATTAAATTAACCTTTTCTAAGGCTTGCTGCAGCTTTTCAGCAGCAGGATATATGTATTGACTGTGGAAAGCATATCCACAACTGTCGACTTCCCTTGCAAAAACATTTTCAGCTTTTAGTTTATCAACAAATACTTTCACACTGTCTTTGGGACCAGATATAGTGACGGAATCTTCAGCATTGTGACAAGAAGGAAAAACATCTTTTGGACAACATTTCTGTGCCTGAGACCAATTTAAACCTACAATTAAACATTTCAGATGAAAATTTAAACATAAAACACAAAATTTTTTAATTATCAAATAAATATTGTCAACAAACTAAAATTGGTACTTCAAAATTTCATACAATATCATTAAAAGTAATTACCAAGAGCAGCCATAGCTCCACTTTCTAATTCAGCTTCCTCCACTGCTTTGCCTCTCCAATAAGCAGCTAATATCATTTGTTCAGCAGTAAAACTTCCATCAGCATAAGCGCAACCCAATTCACCAACACTGTGGCCAACTATGCCATCAGGAGTAATGCCAATATCATTCAGAATATCAACAAGTGCAACCTAATATAAACAGAACAATAAAATAATCAATATAGGCTTGCCGGATCAGGAAATTTTCTTTATATAAAAAGACCTTTATTTTTAAGTAGTAAACATTTTAAACATATAATATTTAAATAAATATCACAAAAAATACAGATTAATTTTTTTTATAAATAATCATATCAACATTTTCAATACAACTATATTTTTATGAATTTTTCTTTACAATTATCAATAGTATTGACAGATTTTGCTTCCTTTTAAGAAAGCCTGCTCAAAATTTTGTTCACAGCAATTTTTATTAAGACTTATTTTTGCTAATAAAAGTTTTTTCAACTTAGCACTACTGATATTAGACCTAAATCTCACTATAACGTTATTGACAACATTAAATATTATCTCAAATTCTGCATTCCTATGAGGAATTATCAATATTTGGCAATATTATTTTATAAATCCCCCCCCATTGTATTCAAATTTCCTATTAAACTGCATCGGTATCAACTTTTACAACACTTCAAAATTTCTTCTATCTTTTCTAATTGCCAAGAACAAAACTATAGCTACAGTTTATCAGTAACAGCATCAATATTGTTATTCTTTAAGCATGAGCTGTATAAAACATGAAATCTATTTTTAAAGAAATTTCACCAAGAAAGGATGCACTTGGTATAGATCTGAAAGATCTACAACCTCAACATATAAAATTATTATTTAGGAATTTATGAATTATATAAATACATACATAAAAGAAATGCTTTCAAACAAACATGAGAGTAAAAAATTTGCTTATCTGCAACTGAAATTTTTTGTACTATTCTGCCAGTTGCAGCTCTAATAACTAATCCTTCATCACTTTTTTTTTTTTACTATTAACTCAAAACACATAATTCAAAGACAAATTAGCTGCTGGAATAACAAAAATTTTGATATAAAATATCTTTAAGTATATCATTATTTATTTTTTGTAAGACATGAATTGATGTATTCTTAGTTTGTAGATTAGTATTCAGAATATCAAAAGATGGTAAAACTGAGAACACAAATGAATAAAAAAAACTTTGTCAAGTGCTGATTATAACATATCTGATTATACATGGACAGTTGTCCCTCATGTTGTTTTACTAACTTTAAACCACTCATTTTGGGAAAACTTTATATCTACTTTACATTTCACAGATTTTGTCAATTATTTGTGAAACTGCTTCCTCTCACAGATTTAAAGACTGCTTTTTTATTAACACAATTATTTCCTGTTGTGATTACCTTTATGTATTTAATTATTACCTTTTTGTACTTGAGGTGTTTTGTTAACTTTTAATAGAGTCCATTATTTTAACATTTTGATCAATTACATCTTTCAAATTTACAATCCAAATACATCATAAATATGTCAATACCAAGACTTGAATTAATAAATCAATGGACATAACAAAAAAAATTCATGCAAATGTATTGACAGAATGATCTTATTCTAGGATAGATTTTTTTCAAGAAATAAAACTAATTATCTGATTATCATAAAATAATGTTAATGAATTTATTTCAGTGCTATTTAATGTAAAAAGTAAATACTCCACTAGTGAAGTAATAGAAAATTTGCAAAGTATATCTAAAGGTTGCATATTAAACTATATTCCATACTGAGAGACAACATTTTTCCTTAAATAATTTTTGCAAAATTTTATTTCTTTACAAATTTTAGTAGAAATATATTGAAGTTACACAATTTACTTTATAAACAAAAAAATTAAAATAAAAAACACTTTTGAAATTCTGGAAAAAAATCCAAATGTATCATCAAAAATGGACAGCATACCTGCACAGCAGCTATTGACACAAAGGCAGGAATGATACTTCTTGAATTTGTTTCATTCTTTACACCATTGGTGACCAAGTCGATGAGATCTAATCCATACGGTTTTAATACTTCAGCAGACCTCCTGATAGAATTAGCAAAAATTTCCAAGCCCATGAGTTGTTTGGCCATGCAAGGCCATTGGGTGCCCATTCCAGAAAATATATACCACACTGGTCTATTGTCACTTGCTACTCTCTGCAAATATACAAATTATGAAACAATAAACATTTAATAAGCCTTTAGGATATGAAAGATTTTGCATCACATGCTTTTGCATTCTAAGAAATAGATTTATTGTAATTACATGAGACAGGGCTTTTTATTCAATCCATTTAAAAGATAATTACTACTTAACTATTTGATTTGTCACATCTTTAAAGCCTTATATTTATCACATTGTTCATTTGAAAGTCAAGAGAGAAAACAATATTTTATAAAATAATGGAATTACTTTTTGGATTTCTAAATGAAAATATCAGCAATTTCCCTTACACCATTATCTTTCCATTACACAGAAATACAAAGTTATAAAGTAAATCAATAATTAAATACTTTCAGCAATCACAATTTAGAGTAAAAAAATGTAACTGCACAATTAATTATACTTGTACAAAGCAGTTTCATTACGAATATTATATATTGATTAATATGAAAATTTTATAACACAAATAGTATCTGAACAATATGGGGTTTATTTTTTCATGTCATTTTTGTACAATTTTATTCCATTCATTTCCTCCGGGGAACCCTCACTCCTTTCCTGAAGTTTGTAGAAATACATCAAAATTGAAAGGAACACCATTTTCAAATTTTTCTTAATAAGCTCCCTCACTAGACAGCTGAAGAGGTGAGGTGACAGATTAGAAATTGAATAAGAGCCACACATGTAGTATATAATATAATTTCAGTATATAATCGCAAACCCTGACAATGATACACTTAATCACAAGAATAAAAGAACAATCGAGTTTTTAGTTTGATTCCATGCAACTCAGAGTAAACCTTGATATTTATGTGATATATCAGTCCAGTAAATTAACAGGGACTTAGCATTATACAAAATATTTTCCTATAAAGCATTTTAGGAAGTTCTTCCTTATGAAATATAATTAATTTTTATTGCTACCAGTTTGGCAAAATTTAGTGATTTTTTTTGTATGCAAGACCTATGGTTTAAAGAGCAAAATATTATTACATGCATATATTTTTTGTGAAAATTATGTTTTAATTACTTTTTATGTATTTAAAGTGGGACTCTGTTCTTCTTTATTAGATGAAAATTTCCATGCTTTAAGCCAGCTTCTGCATTCTTTTCTTTTTTTTTACACAGGCCAGAAGTAAAAGTGCATTATACATTATACTACCCAACTTAATGTGATTAGTAATTTTTTTCATTAATGTCAGTGCACTTTCATCAGTCAACGGATTTGCCTTCCAGCATAGTTCATTGCAAGTACATTACAGAGGAAGAATGCAACAACCATTGCTTTATTTGAAAATAATCTTTTATTTTAACATAATTTATGTTGCTTAATTCCTAGCATCACAATATATAAACCTAACAGAGTGGTAAAAGACAGGTGATTATTTTCAAACCAATTGAAGCTTCTAACTCAAATTAGTTGAGTACATTACTTTATAGTCCATTTCCAAATTTCCTATTTCCCAAAATAAGACTTCACAACATGCAATTTGATCATTACAATTTCTGAGGTAAAATTTTGTACTTTTGAAACTATTTTATTGCTTTTTCTTCAGAAGCTGATAAACTTCATTTTTATAAAATCAAATTAAGATGAAGAGGAGGGGGGAAGCATAAGGAATATAGAATCTGACCACTGATGAAAAGTGTGACACCATTTGCCAAAATATAATTGGATATCATCTAATGGTCCATGAAGTACCAGTGTCAGGTTATTGGAAATTGGCTTACTTTTTAACTTTATTTCCATTGTGTTAATAATGTGATTGCAATAATACATACAAGTGCTTAGTTTAGTAGTATACAATGTGTTTTTAGAGCATATAAGATTTAATAACATTAAAATGTATTAATTTTACATATTATTTCTGTTTATAAAAAATAAATAGAAATAATACAAATGTTCTTTTAAATAAATAGAAATAGAATTGGCTTTGATATTACCTTACAATATTATCAAGATCGTCAAGATCCAGATCAGGTCATAGTAAACTGTCACATTGACACCCCCTACTTTTAAATACAATATCAAATTTTGGACTATGGATCGAAATTGAATTTTTATCAAATAAAAACAAAATTTTTCTTTATTTATTCTCACGTATATTTCATGATTTATTAAAAACAAAAAAATTATAGAAGATGTATTCATGGTTATTTTAAACAAAATTTCTAAAAACTTCTGAAAAATCTGTTTTTTTTATTTTTGGTATGGCCATATCATTCCATCTATTTTGACCCATAGTTTATCTTTTATCACCTTTTGTATTTTTCAAGGTATTAAAGGAACATTCACCCTGTACAATTGTTACAGGAATCATACAAAAATTCTCAAAATTATAACTGAATTTGGATTAAACAGAATTTTCATGTTTTTCAAATGACTGAGAATATTCACGGATAGTGAAGGAATTACATTAAAATTAGCAGCATCAATCAAATTCTCTTCATCTTCAGCCATGTTATTATTTTCAACATTATCATCACATTCAAAGTAAATCCTACTAAGTCTTTAAATTCTCCTCTCTGTAAATTTAAACAACCATGAAGAATTGTGTTAACATAAATGATTGAAGTTAAAAATTTTAACTATACTTTTATCATTAGAATGCTTTTGAATTTTTTTTAAATGTTTTTTGATGCTAAACAACTAGGCTTTAGTTTCAACAGTCAAATTTATTTGAAGTACTATGTCAATAGCTTCTAAGATATTTTCAAATTTTTTTGCAAATCATCTAATACTCTTAATTTCAGGTGACCATCTAATTATTTATATACTCAGTAGAGACTGACTGACAAGTAGAATTCTTAAGAGCCTCCTTTCATGAAATAGCATATAATATCTGAATTACATCAATAAACATAATGACAATTGCAGAATGAACTCTGCACAAATTCACAGAATAAGATCCACAAAGAGAGAAAACCATAAGAAAGATTTTTTTTCTTTTGAAAGATTTTCGAAAGAATGCTTTGATTTGTCCTCTCATATAATTGCTACTATTTTATTCTTGAGCAAGACAATAATCCCAAGTCAGATTTTGACTTTTCAAAATATCCTGTATCATTCTCAGTTTTCCTTCAAAGTGAGCATATCATAAGAAATTTTCTTGAGTTTCATTATAATGAGAAATTTCTTCTATATAATGATAAACAAAACATGACTATTCCATATGAGCTTCATCAGAAGTTACATCTACAATGATTGCAAAATATTTAGAGTTTCTAATTTTTCTCAAAATATAATCAAATAAAAAGAAGAAAAAAATACATTATGAATTTCAGCAGATAAATAACATACCTGCATTCATTATTTTTGAGACTGTGAAGTTTTTAATTATTAGTCAAACAGTCATTGTATTTGTCTAATAGTTTCAATACTCCCCGAAAATTTCCATTATAAGAGTTACTAACAAGATGACTCTGTCCACAAAATATTAAACCTATATCTGGTAGAAACAAAATCATTTCTAAAATAACAATAACAATTTTTCCTAATTTTCAATTTCATTCAAGATTTTACTTTCAAACAATGAAGACTTTTCCTGATTTTCACTTTAGAATTGATGCCATTTTAAATAGTATGTATTACCTAACCCCCTTTTTCCCCCTAGATTAAGCACTCTTAACTTAAAGATTATGCCACTTTATTTGATAACCAAGACTGGTCAGCAAGGCTGGTTCTTTGATTTACATGTTGAATTGAAAGAAGATGGCATGGGTAACAATATAAAGCTGCCTTGAATTCATTCAATCTCTGGTAAAGAACTCATTGTTTCTCATATGGATAAAAAAAAAATTAACAACCTTATAAGACAACAGGTGGAATTCCAGGAAATGAAATTGAATCTTGGTTAGGATATTGACTAGAACACTTTGAGGTATAATAACTTCACATGGGATTTTCCGACATCAGACACTAATTTTCATCACAATCAAACTTATTGTTAGATACTGGCAAATCTTCTCTCAGAATTTTTTATGAATTCTTCAGTGTTATGTACTAATTTCGTTCTCTTTATGTTGTCCTCATCCAAATTATTTGTTTCATCATTTGAGATTTTATTTTTATATTTTTTGGCCATTTCATAAAACACCAGTTTCTCCATAGTTTGATCTCCATTAACTTGTTTTTATGCTTTTCCTTTCTCTCCTTCCTACTACAGTCTAGTTTATGTTGTTTACTCATCATATTTCCCCAAAAGATAAGAGATTGAAATACTTATATAGTGCTTCAAATTAAAAGAAAAATTAAATACCATGCTAGGAAAGGGAAAAGAGAATGAAAAATGGATAAATCAAAAGGAAAAGTAAAAACTAAACAAACCAAAAAGAGAGTAAGTTACAGCTGCCATAGGGCAGAATATTTGATCAAGGCAAAGCCAATCTTATAACTTATTCTGTGCATTGCAAAGTTATTGTAGTCTGTGCGAGATATAACTATGTGATTTATAGTTCATGATGACAAAAGCTAAATTGGTAATAAGCACAGATGCAGTGCACTTATGCTCTAACTGATAGATAGTAGGAGTGACTGATCAATGATTAGAGATATTCCAAAGAAGGGGAAGAAGAGTTGTTTAAAGGGAGAAATTATTTTGTCATTTTTAGACAAATGTGAATGCTCCATCCTGCTAGTGTCATGAAAAAAATGGGAGAAGGGGGTTCCCTTACTAATCAAAAACCACAAGAATACAATAATAAAAGCACTAATAGTTTTCACTCATTCATACTTTAAGTTAAATTACATATACAAGATGACCAAAGAGTTTTCTCTCTCGAGTCACTCTTAGGTATAAAGCATTTTAAGTTGCACTCTCCTAATACAGATCTCAATAGCCTCAAAGCACTCAGTGATGTTGGAAAATATTGAACATAAATTCCAGAACATTTCTGCTTCAAATTTCAAAAACTTTATATTACTTGTAAGTACATAAATATATCAAACTTGAGCACAGGCCCCATTTGGCCCAGACCACAAGTATTTGTCTTGTTTGCATCACTCTCTCATCCGCCATGGGTGTTAAAATAGTAGTTTAATGCAGTTTTGCTTTCAAGGGCTCCCTTTAATGTGATTCATCAATAAATGCGAATGATATTCATGTGTGGTAAGCAATTTAACATTAAATTATGAAAATAAATAATAGCATCAAAAGTGTTTTTTTTTTCATAGTCAGCAAGCCAATTTAAATATAAATGCCTATAGTTAAGCTCCTTCTACCTCAGTTAAATACATATTTAAAAAAAGCGAAATTTATCACCATTTTTCATTTTTTTTTTTGTTAATCAATCTTCAAAGTTTCATTCATGCACTAGCTTCATGAAACCAATTACTTGACTGAATGGAGAAATTACTGTATTAATTATACTTTTGAAAGATTCATTTTTGAGAAAAAATACATTTTTAATTAAATTTTTAATATTTTAAGGACGAGTTTGAGTCATAGCAACACGAACCCTTCATAAAAAGTATCCACAGGAATATAAAAAATATCCCACTTTAAAGTTTAAACTTTCCCAATCGCTTTTAGCTAACTTTAATACTTTAACAAAACAACAACTGGAAAAGCAATTAATCAAAAACAAAGTATTACCTTTATGTCAGCCACTTCTTGATCTTTCATAAGTATCTTATATCCCCGGTATGGTTTTGCCACACTGGCTGCATATGCTGATTTGTGAAGGAGGGCAAAAAACTCTCTAGGGGGCATTTCTTTTTGCAAGTAGTCAAATAAAAATTGCACATTTTCTTCTGTTCGTCCACTGTACAAAGCCAACTGTGGAACTGGAAGGTTTGTAATTTTCTGCAGATTTATATTGTCAGGATTGGACTTCAAGAGAGCATGGACATTCACACCACCAAAACCGAAACAGCTGAGAGCAGCATATCCACCTTTCCAAGGAGTAGGATTGGTCACTATTTGGACTTGGCCATTGGTCAAAGCTGGAATTGCAGGGTTTGGTTTACAGAAATGGAGATTTGGAGGAATAAGTTCATTTTCCATACTAATGATTATTTTGACTAAACTGCACAAACCTGAAATAGAAATTTAAATTTAAAAAAATTCACATTCCCATGTCCTTGATTAATTACAACTATTATTTTAACTTTAGATTACAAACCACTAATTGAACAAATAAACACAATAAATTATAAAGCCATACATTACCTTATTTTAACTTAAAAAAAGGAGATAAGAATAAGGACACACTAGAAATATGAAACTGATTATTATGAGTGCAAGTAATTAAAAAGTTATAATTTTTTACCAGAGGTAGGTTCAGAATGCCCCATATTGCTTTTGACTGATCCAACTAAGAGGGGTTCTTTTCTGCCTGCACAAAAAATTTCTGATATAGCTGACATTTCTATGGGATCACCCACAGGAGTTCCTGTTCCATGGGCTTCAACAAAGGAAACTTTCAATGGGTCCAGTTTGCATTCCTCATAAACTTCTTTGATCAAGTTCCTTTGCATTACAGCAGAGGGATATGTCACACCTTTATAAAAAAAAGGGAAAAGAATAACAAAGATTGGAATATTCATTCATTTAGGAAATTAATAAATGTATCACAGATAACTTAATCTTACCTTGATCTTTAAATCCATCAGTATTAGTCTTAATGTGTACAATAGATGCATATTTCCTTCTAGCAACATCAGATTTTTGTAATAAGACCGATACTATAGCTTCACTTCGACCATACCCATTCCCTAAGTAAGATAAGATGTTAATTTAAGACATAAAACAATGCACATTTACATTTTTAAAGAATTTGTTGTAATTAAGACTATCAATTAATGTAGTTTGCAGTAATTAGAGAGTATGATAATTCAGAGGTATAGTAAAAATGTAATTAATATAATATTTATGAATTCAAAATGACAGAGATGGAAGCCTTTTATATACACTTATATAACAAGATTTTAGAAATCTCCTACAACAGCAAAACAAGTTATGAGGTATTATTGCATTTTAGGGATTTATCTTGCTTCAATCAGCATTGACTTCTTACTGTAGCCTCACTATCAGATTTTTAGAGAATAAAAATTGAATTGCAATTACATAGAATGCTTATATTTAAAATATTCGATCATTTTGGTTGAATGTTAATTACAGAAATATAAAAAGAACATCATATATATATGTATTAAATTTACGATTGCTAAATGTGTCTCTCTCTTATCTAAGTTATTCAACATAATCTACCGCATAACTTCTTAATGAAATATCAGTTCTTAAAATAATAATTTTTTTTTACTATTTTGAAGGTAATAATGGTTAAATATTTATAGTCCGAAGTCAATATCATAATATTCACTTCTTAAATATATGTGCTAATTTCAACCTACAATTTGTAAATATTTTTTAAAAAAATAAATTGGATTTATTAAAACAACTGTTTTGGGTGCAACTGTGTGTTTTAGAATACGGAGAAGTATGGAGAAGTTATTAAATGTTATCTTCTGTTTTGTAACAAAGAATGGAAATTGTGTCCTTTATCTGAGACAATATTAGCAGAGAATTTAATAAAAAGATTAAAAAAATAACTAAATATCTCTCACCACCAGCATCAAAAGATTTACAGATTCCCTCATCTGAAAGCATATTCAACCTATAAAACTGAAGAGCTGTTCCAGGTCTTAAACATAAATTGGCTCCCCCTACAATAGCAGCTTCAATATCACCATTCTGAATAGCATTTACAGCTTGATACAAAGCTAAGGCTCCTGATGAGCAGGCAGTATCCATTACTAAACTGGGACCTGGAAAAGAAATCAAAGTGTGAAATACATATCTATTTCAGTTACATTTGGAAAATTGAAAATTAGTTAAGAATAATGTATCAAATTTCAATTGATTCAAGAAATTAGATGAAGTAATAATTATTTTTACATACTTAAAAATTTCATCAATTGAAAAAAAGATTTAAAGAAACTCCACTGACAAACAAAACAATGGCAAAGGCAATTGTCAACTTAAAATTTATCCTGGAGACTAACTTACAATGGGAAAGTCAAATCATACATATAAATGAAAAATACCAAAGAGAATTTTACACAAGGAAAACTATATGGTACATTGTTTCTTACTTGATCCAAATACATAATGCAAAAAATATTAGTCACGATTTTCTCATGTATTGGAAAAATGCCAAGTGTACATCATAAGGTATTCTACCTTATGATATGGGATTTTCCACTTCAGACCTCTTCAATGTTATAAAATTTTAATTACATACTTTATTTTACACATGAAGCAAATCTATTCTGTATAAAATGATTGAAAAAATATAAGATTAAGAGCAGTGGTTCAGAGGTCAGAGTATCACCAAGAATAATTAAGCACTCTGATTTGAGTAGTTTCTGAAAATATAGCAGACATGTATCCAACACTACAAGGCTTTTATCTAAAAACTATAATCTTAATATAATGATTCTGCAAATATGATAGTTATAACTATACTACTGTAATGAATTATTTTTGGAATATTATTAAAAGGACTAATACAGTCTATAAATAGTAAAAGTTTTCATTAGAAAGAGATTGGCTTGAAATTTATTTCTTCAATGCATATGAGCATTCACATATCAAAGAAATATAATAATAAAAAGTTTTGAAAGAAGCAACATTGTCTATTGTTTGTTATTATAAATCAAGATTGTACATATAATTTAAAATGTAATCTTGGCAATTAATTTTTCTCCAAAATAAAATAAACTATGATTTAAATATACAACATTTACAGAAAATTCAATTAAAACTGTTTTTAAAAAATAAATAATTTAAGACAAAATTTTTAAAGATTTTATAATTATAAGCCTAGCTCTACTTTTAATCAATAGTTTCATAACAAATAATTAAAAAAAATAGGTTTAAATTTCCAACAATAGATAATAATCTTACGTTAGATGCTACTCATCATCACATGTAACTCCTTCAATCAATTAAATTTCTAACATGTAAACACCGGTCATTTTATTTTAAAAAAAATTTAGCCACCACCATGAAAAAGCATTATACTTCAAAGATACAATGTAATTTTAATAATGATCATTAGTCCATGATATTGAAGAAAAGGTTTAACAATTATTGGTTTAGAGTACTCAAACCATATGATTTAAAGTTTTCACTGTTCATCAGTTTAGAGTATAGAACATTGGCAATTGATAAAAAATGCTAATATAACAGTTCATTTAATTGTGCTAACTTGATTTTATACATAGAAATCATTTAACATTTTAAACATACTGTAATAAAGGAAATGAACAGAATCAACACTCCTATCCAAATTAAATTTAAGGAGAAAATTATCATTTCAATCTTTGCATTTTTAATAACACAAATACTAAAAATAAGAAATATTATTCTTCAAGAATAAATATATATAAGATACTTTAGATTAAATAACAAACAACTACTTAAAAATATATACCTTTAAAATCAAAAGTATATGAAATGCGATTGGCAAACATAGCTCTACAACACCCAGTCATGCCATAACCATTAATTTTTTTAGCATCATAACAAAAGTATTCATCACTCTCAGATGAGCAGTTACCAATGTAAACTCCAATGTTTTTGCCTCGTAACTCATCTGGATCATAACCTAAAAATAATATGAAACATTATAAGGACAAAAAACACAGAAAAACTTTACTTAATAATAAACTTTAAGAATGTAGCAGTTAAAAAAGAACATATTATTTTGTCAAATAATGAGAAATATCATTTCTGAAAAAAAAAAATTAAAACAGTAATTCCTGCTATACTAACAAAAGCATAATTTCAAATGTTCTCAATGAAACTTAGATGTGATAAAATTGAAATATACAAATTATAGATTTTCAGTACTGAAAAATGAAATTGTTGAAGTATGGATAAGAAAAGTTTGTAATGCAGCAGAGAACTCTTGTAAAGTTATAATTTTTACCAAAACTTTTAAAACTCTGCAGGCAAAACTAATTTTTGAATAATGTTATCAATTTATTGAGTTTCTACAGCAATCTGTAAAATTAAAAACCATATCAATTCACACTCAACATTGGACTTAAAGAAAGATTATGTAAAGAAAGATTATGTCGAGTTAGACTCGACATTGGACCACAAAGGGTTTGCAACGCACAATTTTCAAATCTTGATAAGTAATGAAATTTATGTTGCTTACATTTCAGAATCATCTTTCTCGCATAATATATAAATCCTAAATAGTTGATCTACCTTTTTGTTAAATATTAAATCAGTAATTCATAATTAAAAAAAATATGGCAATTATTTCCAAATTTCAATTTTATTTCATATAACAGATCTTAAAGTATATTTACTGAACACTGAATTGATACAATAAACAATATATACTTTATTTAAAAGAAAATATGAATATCTTAATATTATTTTACAGAGCTGAATAATTATTTAAAAAAAACTATCTTTTAAACGAATTTCAAAATCATTTCATGTCCAAGATTACATAATAAGCTAATTTTAATTTCGGTCTTGCAATATTACCATCGGACATTTGAAAAGAAAATTATAACTCTAAAAAAAAATACAAAAAACAAATTTCCTCCCTCTTTTGAGCTCATAATTGAAATGAAAAATTGTCCACTTTATAACAGAATATTTTTTTATTTACTGAAGATATTGAGGAAAGAAAAATATCTGAGTTGTAACACTAAATTTACTATAAAAATGTTTATTTACAATATAATTATTGAATTTCTTTGTATGAATTACATTTTATCTGCTAATAACAACTAAACTAAAGTTAGATAGGAAACGAGCAACAGCAAGCTTTAACACTTATGCTCGAGTTGAATTGAAGGGAAATTCAAAGATAAGCAATTAGAAATTTTACCCTTTTGGGTATGTTTGAAGAGGGAGAGAGGAAAAAGAGAAGAGCCTAGAAGGGATGAGAGAGCCAAATGGGAAGAGAAAATTCGACAGGTGAGAAATTGGTATTGAAACGTCAAGTCAAAAAGTACTTTTTTTTATTTTATATTATTATTGTTGGAATTTTGTAGATTTTTAAAAGGTTTTATTTTTTTTACATTTTTTGGGGTATTTGTGCTGTACATTTAAATTAGTCAATGAGTGCATAGAATATAATATTTATTGTTAAGGTAGTTTGAGGGGACTATTATCTGAACCATGATTGTAAATGAACTTAAATAAAAAAAAAAGGGAAAAAATCTTAAAGAAAAAAAAAATTAAAAAATGGAATAAATTTTCTTCATTTTAAAATTCATTGTAACTTGCTTATTTTATAGTTAAAGGCAAGCATGTTTGTAGCTTTTTGCAACAGAATAAAACAATTACCAGCATCAACAATTGCTTCATATGTGGATTCCAAAAGAATTCTTGCTTGAGGGTCTAACATATGTGCTTGCTTGTTATGCACACCAAAAAATTGGTTGTCAAATTTGCTCACATCCTTTATAACACCCATTTTTCTAGGTAACCCATACAGTCCTAAGAGGAGAGAAAAAAAAGTCACATTAAATTAAGTTTCATAGAGTACCTTCCACAATTTGCCAATATTTTTCCACCTTATTTTTTACATTTTAATCAACAAATTCAGATTAGTTCACAAACTGAAATTATTAATTTATTCACATAACTTTCTACACATATAATAAAAACTAAAATGAATGTTGAATAAAAGAATACCTAATACAAAATTTGAATTTTTCTTTGTATTATTGCTTTGTGATTTTTCAACCACAAGGAACAGATTGGTCAAACTGTGCCCTCTTTTTTAACACTTACCACATATGTTTTAATTTTAGAAGGAACCTAATACAATTATTCAAACAATCATTTATAGTTTACAGATTTTAAAAGCAGTTATTTTTATATAAAAAAGATATAATTTTATGGCAAATCCATGTAGTAACATTACAACTGAATAAATATACAATTAATTAAATGTATAAAATTAAATCATACATAATGGTAACAATTATATTAATAATTATAAAAACAAAAATGAAACACTTCCGGAATAAGTTCCTGATATAAAATTCCTGACCTATGAACTTTTATTATAAAAATAAGGCTATAAACTGAAATTTTGCCAGTGAAATTACAAACTAATGCACAGCAATAAGAACAAATGTAACTTCCAAGTGCTTTTAGTTTTCTTTGCAAATTTTTAACATATCTTAAGACAATGAAACTTTTTAGTGATATATTTTTAAAAAATCAATTACATACATTTGTAGTAAATCTTCTAAAGAGTTTAAAAGATAGAATGACAAATAGAATATAGTTACCTTATCTATGATCAGAGAAAAACTTTTATCAATTATCTCAAAGTCAGAAACTAAAAATAGCCATTCACAAAACTGATAAAAAAAAGTTTAAACAGCCTGAAAAATTCATTCACAAAAAGAAGCAATGAATGGACGTAAAATAGTTGATAAGCACTGATTCAAACAGAGATAATGAAACAAAGATAAGAAACAAAAACTACTCATAGCCATTTAAATAATGATTGCGATTTTGTTTAAAAAATTATATTCTTTTTCTCTCTAAATTGCTTTTCAATAGTTTAATTGCAAAATATAGTCCCCACATGCATAAATAATATTGAAATTTTTACATTATAAATACAATAAGATAATTTATGAAGATTTTTTAATATGAAAGAATCATCTGCAGTTCTAAGCATTAATGACAAAATAGATGGATAACCAAGAATTTTTCAAAATCCTGTTTTTATTTTGAGTAGAAAAAAAGTATGATAATAATAGAAAAAAAATTTAATATATTTAAATAACTCCAATAGATGCAGGTTCAAATTCTCCATTAGTTTATGATATACTTTGGCTGTTCTTTGAATAAAAAAATTAAGTTTTGTTTATATTTATGTTCATAAAAATGAAAAATAAGCTATTGAAAATAGCTTTTTGAAAAGAAAGGTTACTTTTAAATATATTGATTTCTATTACTTCAAATTCAGAGACAATCTGAAAAATATTAATACCATCATAATTCTATATTTTTTTAAAATATAAACACAAATATTTTTTATTCTGCTTAAATAAATATTAATGAAAAAATGGAAACTTTTAACTGGAGTTAATTTGTTTCATGTATTGCTTTTTAATAGATTCACATCATAGATGACAAAACTCATAAAGAATAGATTAGCACATCAACTCTATCAATGTATTATTTTCTGTAGTTTCTGATTAATGATGCTAATAATATTATCCTCAAGTAGAGAAAAACCATTAACAATACATTTGAAAATTAACAAATAGAGAGCAATCAATAACAACAGGCATTGTGAAAAAAATACTAATTAACTAAGCAATTACATGAAAATATAAATGTATTACCATCATTAATGTACTTACCAGGTTCCCATCTTTTGTCACTTTCAGTGAGAAGGTCTACTTTGTTGTAGAGATTTTGACTGAATTCTGACACACTATCAGATTCAGGAAATCTTCCTGATATTCCAGAAATGATAATTTCACTTGGCATGTTGATTTTTTATAATATAATACTATGTCTTTAAAATTAATGGAATTTACATAGCAGGCAGGAATGAAATATTCTGCAAAATAAATGTTAACAACACATAAATATTTGAAGGATTAAAATAATACTCAGAGCTCATATGAATTTTTTTTATTCATATTTTATTTTTTTTATTATTATTCTATTTTCTCATTCTTATTTTAATTAATTAATTATTAATCTTATTTTTAAATATTATAATTATCTTGAGTAGCCACACTTTCAAATATTCATAACCATTAAAAAAAACTTTCTCACTCTAATCTGTTGAATTCTTTCATAAAAGAGGTATATATTTTTAGTTTGAATAATTCAATTTCATAAAGTTTGAAAGTTTTGTTTTTATGAGTATTACAATAAACAATCAACTGTGAAAGAAAGAATATACACTTTTTATCCATTGAAAATCACAAAGTTTAAATATGGATCAGTCATCAATAACTTTTCTTATTTCTAATAAATTAATCAACTTAGTTACTAAATCAATTGAAAAGACATTTTAGAAAACTTGAAGCAACATAAATTTTTTTAGATGCTGGTTTTTTCTTTATATCATTTACAAAACTTACTAATATCTCAAAAAATTTATTTCTAAATAAAATTAGCATAATAATTTGGATTTGTTAATAAATATTATTTACTTTCTTTACAAATATATAATAAGTAATATCTAAATAAATAAAATTGAACAGAAATTTTTTTAAATTACAATTTGAAATCTTTAAGACACAAATCACCAATAGAAGTCATCCTTCATTCAAAATATGTCACAAGGAAAATTTAATCGAATTGCATAAGAAATCACTCTTTTGCTACTTATACATAAAACACAATTTAATTTTAAAAAATTATTTTGTTTTAGCAATTTTTTTTCTAGTTAAAATCAGAACTTTTTATAAGTAATTATTTTTCGAATTATTTTTAAACAACAAATATTCATAGTATTAAAAAAAAGGGAACAGGTAAATAAATTATGAAAATCACTATTTTAAAAAAAAATCACTTAAGCTCCCTTTTTTTAAAATTCCTACGAGGAGAAATAATTAAAAAATGACCCTGGTTTAGTATTTAACTAAAACACAAGCATAAGTCAATATTTAATAATATACGAAAAACCGAGATTGAAAATATTACTGATTTTGAATATTTTCTTATACTTAAATTTATGTTTAAAATTTAATTTATGGATATACAATCCCATTTTTATCAAGAAAACTCGCAATTATAAATAATATTAGAATAAATTGAAAATATTCACAAAGCCACAATTATTGAATAACTTAAAACTGTACACAAGTAAGTAGAGTAAAGTACACAAGTAATGAGAGTAAAGCATTATATTAGCATATTAACTGAAATTAACTTGTGTTCAGACAAAAGAAAAAAAATTTTTTTAATCCCAAGTGTGAGCCGGCAATCCAATAAAACTTTATAAAATTAAAATTAATTTGCAGAAAAATAAATTTCTTATGCTTACTTTAGTGTAATGAAAGCGCTAATCCAAATTTTAGGAAGAATGACTTAATAATTTGTTGGAAACCAACGCTTCTCGCAAACCGCTTAAATGTCACCTAATAACTACCGGCAAGAGCCGCATCATTTCTATATTACTCCTAGATGCAAAACTATCTCTACCGCTGCAATGGTCCGATGTACGGCCGTCTTTCCAGGAGCCAATCAGATGCTTGCATTCTCATCGCCTCACATGTCACGTGTTAGCGCATGACCAATACCTCCCGTTGAATCAGTTCTCGTCTCTTAGCGGTCATTAAATGTCCACGCAATGGCTTCATGAAAATGCCTGTGTGGATCGAAGCGGTAAATATTGAATGATGGCGCATGTCTACAAATTAGAATTCCAAACTAAAAAAAAGTTGAATATATCACACTTTGAAATTGTTTAAAGCTTCTGTGGATAAATATTGATATCACAAAAGTTAATTTTATGAATCATTTATAGAAATAATTATTTATTATTGATTCATTAGTGTTTTCTTTCATAAAATTATTGAAACTGAAAAAAATATTTTATACGAACTATTTTTTAACACTTGTTCTGTTTCGGCAAGTATTTTTCACGCTAGAAAAATTATGCATTAACAATTGTTCTGAATGTGATATAATTTGTTTAATTCATTTTATTACTGAATACATATCACAAGAGAAAAGTATAATGTTTCACTGAAAAATATTTTTATCATTAAAAAATGGAGTACTTCATGGAGTTCTTATTGAAAAGAAATTGAAAAAAAATCACTTTTTAAAATTATATGCATTACTCTGAATAAATTAAATTATATTGTAACAATATAATTTTAAATTATTTATTTATTCATTTTTTTTTTTTTTTTAGTTATCCAACAGAAACAGTTGGAAAGTGCACATTGTAACACACACACAAACTGTGTAGTAATTTTCCACAAAAATTAAAGAGAGCATTCATATAAAGAAATCCTAAATTTCTCCCACTGCCACCACCACTGCATTTCAAACGGCTATTCTGCCTCTGGAGCATGCGCAGTCATCCAATATTTACAGTCTCTAAATCAAGAAATATGAGCGAAAAAAATCGCTTCGGAATCGATTACACAATAAATAAATAAAACTTGTAGGTGAAGGTGATGTGAGGAGCTTTATCACATTTTGAGAAAGGAGGCACCTGATGTATGTATGCTCTTGAGAATTCAACAAGTTGATAAAATAAAATATCCGTTAAATGAATAATTCGTTTCTATTTTTAGACTCCTAGGAAGAAAAAAAAAAACCGAAATGAAAGCAATCTATCTCGCAATGATTAAAACATGAAAGGATTATATCCACGCCGTGTCATAACGTTTTATGACAATAAGCACGCAGCTCAAATGTATAATCTTAATACCTTTCTATGGCGGAGAATGAACTTTCTATATTATTTCATATAATGGAAAATTATAAAAGATTTAATTTTGTTTCTGATTTATGGAATATGCAAACAAAAACATAGCTTATTTCATGTTCGTTCATACATATATATGTACATACTCTTATTATTATTTTCTTAAATTCATTTGCATTAATAATTATAAGAATTCATACATACATAAATTACGTTTTCAGTTTTGTTTCTCTGTTTCCATTATAAAAATTATAAGAGGAAAAAATTCTAAAAAAAATATTTTTAATCTTGATTACTTTAGCATAAGTAAAATTATACATGAAAGAACAAAATATACGTGCGTAACTGTTGTCAGATTTTAGTAGAGACGATTAAAAAAATAGACGAATTTTATGGAAACCATAGTTATTTCAGTTAAAAGTTTACAGATAGTTTTAAACATTTTCAGCAATAAGCCGAGAAAAAGGAGATATTTGGAAATATAAATAAAGGCATAAGATTAAAAATTGAAATATTTAATACTCTATTTGAATGCAAACTATTTATTTGATAATAGCCAATTCCAAACCGTATTAAATTTCAGAATTTAATGAATTGGAAAATTAATATCTCACATGTATATAACGTTTTATGGAATTTTTATTCTTTCATTACAACTTTTTTAATGAGCAGAAGATTAAAATTCCTTTTTAAAAATACCATTGTTACGTTTTACTTTAATTTTAATTATTTTATACTAACAACTGATTAGCACGCGATCAATACTTCTTTTTGATAGACTTTTTTAAGTATCACACACACAGGCCAGGTTACCTCCATTTTTTTTTTCTTTCGTTTGCTATATTAACAAAATAAAAGATTTTATTTATTGAGACCATAACTATAATTACCATTTTTATTTCACATTAAGTTTGCATTTAAATTTAAAGTCTTGTTAAATACTCCCTATTCGATTACTATACTCCTATTTAAAGATTTAAACACTTCTGAAATCGGGCTTACATTTGATACTTACATTTAGCATATCATTTGTAACCATTTTCATCGAAATAGAAATAATTTTAAAAGGGACAAAAAGCGTTTTACGAAATAGATTCTCCTTTATATATATGAAGCATCAATAAAATGTACTAAAACATCTGTTCTGCAGCCAATAGAAACCGTATGGTAGTAAATGTATTCTCAAAAGCATTAATAAAAGGTTATTATTATTTTTATTGATATACAAGGTTCCATTCTTCAATAGTTTTATGTTTTATATCAGCAAATAGAAAGAAATAGCAAACGCAGGCAATCAAAGTATATGATCGAACTTTCTTTCAGGCACAATATAAACGTAAATAAAACATTAAAAAGTTGCTTGGACGATGTTGTATAACGATACCGATTTAAATTACTAGATAACTAACACAATATTTTTGCAGTGAATAAACTAGGTAATATATTGTGTAATGTAAAATGATAAAGTTGATTTTCGGATTACGATTTTTTTTTGAATGAAAAATTCTAATGCATAATGCTTATAAAACTATCATACGCATTTAAAACAAGCACCTTATAATTTTTTTTAAAATTCATATTTGTTTGCTGTATTGATCTAGTGGAATTGTTATTAAAGCGCAGTGGTGGAATGTGGAGGGAGCAGAGCTAGTTCTACCAGCAACTTCAAGTCATGGTCTTATAACTGTTCTGCTTTTGAGGCTACATAGGTACTTATGCAGAAATTCAAGTCAATTGGACGAGTGGTTTAAAATAGAATTGCAAGATTTGACCTAAATAAAGACTTACATTTATGTGTAATAAAAGCTTGTCAAATATTTTTTTTCTTTTTAAATAAGAAAATAAATTTCACTTTTCGAATTTCAGAACTAACGTAGCTGCCGGCGAACCGCTGTCACCAAGCAACAAATGCAAATTGTGTGTCCGTTTTGTGATTTTTGTTTTATTGTCCTAGAACAACTCATAGACGGTAACATTTTTGTTATTTAGAAGAACGGTGTAGGTTGGATATTGTTTATTTTATAAAGATACGTTATACGTTGTTAGTAATTGTAAAGTAAGTTTATTTGATTTATTCGATTCGTCGAACAAATACGAGAGTTGAAGTAAATGTTTGCTTGGTTTATTTCAAAGTTTTTCAAAGAGTTTTTGCAGTCTTATCCCCGCAGAATGTTATTATTCGCTTTAGCGTAATATAATATGAATGATTAAATTTTAAAGGCTCACAATACATTCTTCATATTTTTTACATCTATGGAGTGGCAAATTTAAGATTCGCACAAGGTGGCCGTAATCCACACTACGCCACTGCTGAAGCGTCCTTTGTTCTAAAAAAAAAGCCTTTTGGTATAGTAACGGGTTCGTAGTATATTGTTCGTGTATTGGCACAATAATGAGAAATGTTTTCGAGTCCGGTTTTTCCAAACAGACAGTGTAGCAAAATTAAATATGCCATGGCTCAATGTCCTCACATTGGAATAGAGTGAATATGGCGAATCGGGTGTTAATTTAGATCATGACCTCGTTATTTATCCGTAGTTCAAATTGAAGAGGTGTATTGATTATGCTGCATTTAAACGAACATAAATAAAGACACGGAAACATTGAAATTTTTTTTTAAAGATTACTTTCAAATTCAACAACACGCAGAAACATTTTAATAATTAAAGCATTGTATTTATTTGTATTAATTGTCATTATACCTAGGGGAGATATGGAGGAAAACGCTTACTTTTTTTTAAGTATGTCTAAAATATTGACGAAACTTACTTTATATAACTGACATTTTAGATTGTATTGAAGAATCTTCACTTACGATTGTTGCTGCTGTCATTGCGTAGATTCCCAAGTACGAAACGGAACCCTGAAAGTGCATTTACTCGTATGGATCGAATCTAATATTTTTTGGAATCCCCCTCTTTTCTAGCCTTCTGAGTAAAAGGAAAATGATTTTTTTATTATTATTATTACTATCTCCATTGGATTTTTTTAGGTTCATCAATTTCAAATATCTCTTGTGGCTGTAGTAACCTAGTAGTGAGGTCACGGACTCGCGGCCTGCGGTTTCCGTCGAGTCGTGGGTTCGAGACTTGATGCCATAAAAGATTCGTCACATAACCAGGGCTGATGAATGTAAATTCTGTCGAGCCTCAATCTTCTCCCTTGGCATGGTGTGGAAGTTAGAAGAGACAGGTGCAAGCTTAGGTGTAGTCCTCGTCACTTGACCGTGGTTCAAAACTCGCCAATAACCCTCGTGTTGCTTTTCAAATGCGACATTAATACAACCAACCAACCCATTTCTTTATCCACGAAATATTAAATGGTGCCTTTAAGACGGTTTTATTAGCGTCGCACTAATAGCAATACGAGGGCTGTTGGCGATGGACCTCATGATTTTGAACCTCGGTCAACCTTCAAGACGGATTTGGCAACTGAATTAGAGAATACCAATGATATTGAAATAGGGAAATGCGAATGAAAATGAAAGCTGTTAGGAGGCTTCCCGTGTATTAATTACTACCCTTGGAACCAATCTATCACAATGGTTCATTCATTAATTAACAAGAAAATTTTTTATAGACAAACCCCGACAGTGCAATAAGTGTTTTATTTTTTTATCATTCATCTCGATTCTGCCAGAAACTTGTACTATGTGTTAATAGTGGCAATGTACCAATTCTTTAATCTGCATTGATTGCAAAAGAGATACTAATTCTCCTCTCTGTTCTGTATTTTTTAAAGAAAAATAGATAATGTTATTTAATATACACAACATTTTATACTTAGGAAGAGGCAAGAAGAAAATTTTACGGTAACTCTACGAACACTCTAACACTTTGAAAGCAATTCAGCCAGGTCTCAGTGTGGAAGATTTTGAAAAAGATAAATAAATAAAAATAAAAATTAGAAAATATGGTAACAATTTTTCAGACAGTACTGGAAACTCAAAACATTAATTCTTATGGAAAATGCTCAAAAGATGATGGAAACAACATTTTTACTGTATTATAATATTTATAAAATGGGAAATAAACCTGCATAACCTTGTCAGAAAAGGACAAGTTTAATGCTTTGAAACCTTTTTTCTTCCCTTTACCTGGTGCATCTAATAACATTCAAAGTGCATGATCGTGGAGCAAGTTGTCTATATGTCTAATTTTTTCCACAATTATATATATATATATATCAATCAATTTTGAGATATAAATCATTTCCGTTTCATATTCACACCGAAAAAAAAAATTTTTTTTTTTGAAACTTAACAACAGAATAATAAACTTTTCAGGAAAAATAATTTTCAGACAAGACATACTTGACAGACCAAGAGGGGGACTGCTGGTAGCAATAACGGCCAATATCTCTCCTCGTCAAATTCCTAATCGTATAATACAGTCGCCAGGTATAGAAATTCTAATTATCCAAGTAAATATCAATAATTTCTCCATTTGTATTATAAATTTATTGTACTCCTCGGAAACTCAATATTCTATTAATAGAATTATATTTAGAATCAGTAACCGATCCGATCTTCATTTTTGGAAATCTTAATCTACATCACCCGATGAGAGGTTCGAGTCGTAGCATAGTAACGACGTTATGAAACGGTTAACAGGCTCCAACTTTATTGCCTTTAATACAAATATTCCAACTCTCAGAGGTAATATACTAGGTGCACTAATCGAACTCATATTCTGCTCAGCAAACTTATGTGGAAACACTAATACTTATGTATAGTGTCCTTATAACAGTGATTACTGTCCCATCATTACAAAACTATCTTTACTACAACAGAATAAGTGCATATATATATATTGACACTTAGTGATGAATCAAGTTTAATTTTCATTAGGAAATCCAGAAAATAAAGAAGTTAACCTCATTGATTCAATCTCTGAGATGATCCAAAATAATACTGGAGAAATTTGACTATCTTATAGATCAATACCATCATGATGGAAAAGCAGCTGCAATAACTTTTACAGAGTCAAAAAAAGTTTTCGTAAAAATGTCATGACATTTCTCCACAACTATAGGTTAAATATAAACATTATTCGAGTAAACTGAGATTTTATATTTAAAAAAAAGAGAAGAAAAAGTTCTCGGATGAAATATCCAATAAGCTATCTAATTCAAAAATCTTCAATAATATTCTTAGAAAAAAATTTCAACTTATAAGAATGCAGAACCAATGCAGTTATTAAAGTTTTGAGGTTCATTAATATCTATTATTATATTGAAAAAGAAGCTATTTTCTTCAGTATAATAACAGATATATTCAGTATAATAACCTCAAAATCCTTCTAATGTTTTTGAGAATTGTTTCGTATCCAATAATGACTCTCAAGAGCCGCCACCCTTAGATTTTCTCAGTACAGAAAATAACCTACTTAATAAGCCCACCTAAATTTCTGAGTTAAATAGAACTATAAAATCTTCTAAGAATACGACCCTGGTGACCAAAGGTAGCAGACCAAAGACCGACAGAGGTAGCAGACCAAATTACTGCTACCCTCTAAAAAATGTGAATAATATCCAACGTAACGTTTATTTAAACTATTATCAACACTTATTCGAGAATCCAAAAAAGATTCTTACCGTTGTTTTAAATAGAAATATTAAACATGTGTGTGAATCCGAGACACTTATTTTACATTGTATATCTTTCTACAATTTAACTAGCTGTATCGCTCTGTACACCTAATTAAATTTTATTTAGTACAAGAAATCCTAAGAGAGCTTTTTATTTTAGTATGCATTACATATTTTGTAGTGGAATAAAATAAGGCCTTGAGTAAACTTACTGATTGGAATTTGGAAAATAATCATTTTTTGGTGATTATTTTGAACAAGTCATATTTTTAAAATGAAATTATCAATGATCCTTTTCGATATTTTAAAATACGTCTTTTTTATTGTAATGCGTAATATTGTTCCTTAGATGAAAGTTGTATCGTATAGTATTAAAGAAAAACAATTACATACTAGCAATTAAACTTAACCACATTTAAAGTGCTATCAGCTCTTACTTCTCTATCGAGATTTGCTCAGAAAGTATAAGAAACATTATATTTTGCAGTGAAATTTTTAAATGTTGGGAATCTGTCCTCTTATATTTGGAAGTACTCCGTTATTTTTTTGTCATCTATACATTTTTCGCCCCGTTTTACTTCTATTTCTCAATCTCCGCTACTGTTTTCGATAATTAGATTACCATTCTACTACTAGTATATTGTAATTCTTCCTTACATCAATTGCACTAAGGACTTTTAAATTTAAGCATGCAACACCTGCATTTCTCACCGCATATCGGAAAAGCTTCGAAACGGAATTCAAAGGAAGGAGATCCAAGAACATATGAAATTTTTTTGGCCATTTTTTATGAAATGTATGCTAACTTTTTTCTTTCTTCTCTTACATCTAAACATGAAAATCAAAACTGTATTTGAGGCTAAGAATATTCTTAAAACATCATGGCCTCTTCTTAGTCTTAAATGTTTCTAAGATATTACGAAGCAGAAGACATAAACAGTCTTGATATACTTATCGGAAAAAATCATTGCAGAAAGTTACGACAGATATTTATGAGTCCATAATTATGAGATCAATCAATCACAATCTAAGTTTAATTAGTCCTTCAAGCTTGTATTCAAAACGTCATATATTTGCAAAACAGCACTTAAACCGAAAAAAAAAACACAACTAAAAACTGGGATTTGGATTGAATTTCTCATTAGGATTTATTATTTAACATAACTATTAGCTGTTTTATCCATGATAGGCACAAAGCATTGAACATTGTAAGATCACATATACACATAAAATATAATATGAAAGCTACATTTATGAAAGGAAAATATTAATCGTAAGAAATAAAAGCTAATAATCATCTCTCGAGTATTATAAAAAAATATCATAAGATGAGATAGTAGATCCAAAAGACCAGCAGGGCTAGATTATAAGTTCATTGTATTATTCGCATGATAAAATCCAAAACCATTGATGGATTGGGGAGAAGGTTCTATTGGGAAATCGTTAAGCAATTGAGGACATGACCAAGAGAGTCTTGGCTAATGCAACACTTGGGGCAGATTGGGAACGACTTAGTTCCATTGGAGTAGTTCAGAGACCAAAAACGTCCCCTGGAGAAGCGAGTCAAAATAATTTACTCCAGTTGGCTGTTTTAAGAAAAAATCCCGGGCGAACACCTTTGGTGAACTGATAAGTAGTCAAGGTGGCTGAAGATGATAAGGTGGTCCAAATGCGATTTAGAATCTAGTTCCATAAACGTTAGAAGGACTGGTAGAACCGATAGCTCATGCACATCCCTTTTTGCTAATGTGCCTACAGTCTCATTTCCGGCGAGATCAGCAAGGGAAGGTATCTACCGCAGATGAATCTCTCATGAAAAGAAAACTATTTTAACTTAATTAAAACAGTAACTTCTTCTTTCTTCGTGTCGATTAGTCAAATATTGAATGAAGCTTTGGCTGACAGATAAAATCAAGATTTTATTTTTGTGGGGATGACTACCCGACTGATATTACTAGAACAGTGAGTATAGTATATTACTAATATACGTTGGGTGATCTAAGACGTCTTGAATTTCAAAGTATAGTTTTATTTAAATATAAGCTCCGCAAAATATTTCGAAATCTCATAAACGTCTATTCAAAATGCCTCATATTCAAAAAGGGAATTTTTGCATCTGTGAGACTTTGGAGATCATCAATTGAAAAGATGCTGTAACGAAATCAATATTTTCAGTAGGTAACTTACAAGAAACATTAGAACTAAATAGAAACTGTAAATTCACAAAAAAAGATTAGAAATTCGGAAGGCAAACAGAGATGAATTTATGCCTAACTTTTACACACCTTAGTCATTAAAGAATGACTGATTATTAAGAAAAGTCGCACTTCAAAGAAACACGAGGGGTATTGGTGACTGACATCGTCATTTTGTACCTCGGTCAAGTGACGAGGATGACACCTGAAGGTGTTGAGACTCTGCATGCCGTTCAGTATGACCCTCAGCACCCATTGATTTTATATTCGTATGAAAGTGGTTGGATTTCGACCATTGCGACGGGCAGTATCAAGGAACGATAACCCACATTCTCGATAGGTAACGATCCTGTCTCTATCCAACTCCGACACTTGCTGGTAAGCATTTCTTCTTATCATCCGAGGCATAACACTGAGAAAACTCGGGCCTTAGAAAGCGCTTTCCGAATAAGAAATCATTTGCACAATTTTTCTCTTATGCAATGTTTCAGATGTTTTTTCACGTTCCTGCTTCGTTTAATTGTGCTGAAATGTTTCCTATTTTGCGCTTTTGTATTTTCTAACTTTCATGTGATTTTGATGTTCGTTAGATCATTCCTTCCTGGTGTTACAATTTTAATGGCCAGTCGTGTATACACACACACACACACACACACATTGGTAGCACTTCGTTCAGTGTGTGCGAAAATTCAGCCTATAGGTACATAAAAATTCAAATTGAATTAGGAATAAAACTACTAACCTCACACACTATTCATCGCTACGTGTATGCGTAGCGTATGTTATTACGAACTAGATCAAAACGCACTATCATCGTATATGTGTCAGATATGTCTAACTACTGTCGGCTTTGTCCAATGAAGTAATTCGTTATGAACGGTCTCTGTTGGTTTTGTGTGTGTGTTCTTACAAAA
>BMAW01097175.1:72664-92895 GCA_019974015.1 Nephila pilipes
TATATATATATATATATTTATTACATACATCACTGTATATATATAACTATATATCTTTCTCTCTTTCTTTCTTAACTATATATATATTATGATACTATATATATATATATATATATATATATATATATATATATATATATAAGTATATATGTTATGTATGTATATATGCTGCTCTTTCTCTCTCTAACTATATATATGTATACAGGTAATATATGCTATATATATATATGTAATATTGCAATAATGTATGCGTATAATATGTATATGTAATATATATATGTATACTATGCTCTGTATGTGTTTTTTGTATGCGTATGCATATATACTTGTATGTATATATATATATATAGCAATAACACTGTATATATGCTATGTTTTTTACAACCATACATATATGTATATATATATATATATATGTATGTATTACTATATATATGTTATATACGTATACATATGCTATGTATAACATGCATACATATATGTATGTATGCATAATACACAGTGCATATATGTTTTTTATATACAATATACGTATATATGTTTATTGTAATATACATTTATGGTAATGTAATGTGATTATAGTTGCAATTCGCGTGATTTTCATAATCATCACTAAACTTGGTGATATTGATTGATTTTGTACATTTCGCGGTTAGTTTATAAAAATCCCCAACCGTAATGGAATAGGAGTGTAAAAAAGTCCCGTTTTTCAAAGGTGGAGTGTCAGTGCACTGCGGATTTCAGTGATATTTCTAATTTTAGTGCTGATGATGGTTGCTTTTGAAAGTAAAATATTGAATAGTGGACGATAAAGAAATGAGCGTTTTAATTCCAAGTTATTAAATGTTTGGACACTAAGAAATCGAACGCGTTTTCTGACGAAAAAGGATACGACAACTTGTTAATAAAATGAATAATAGTAAAATCAAAAGTAGATGGAAAAACCGGAAGATTATCAAAGACAAAAAGATATCGACGTAATGAAAGTAGACAATGTTGTAAAACTTATTTTCCCTTAAAGATATGCTTTAATGTAAGATTTTAGTGTACTTGAAGAACTTTTACCATAATTCGTTCATTAATTGGCCCTCAAAATAGAATGTTAAAAAGAACTTAAAAAAAGTACGAGTGTTACTACTCGAGGCAATGATGATATACTTAAACTTATGTGTGTGGAAAGTTGTCAAAATAAATCAAAAATATCCAAGTTTTATTGTTAGTCCTCATGACGTTCTTCTAATTCTAAGAACGAAATTTTAATGTTATTTGAGTATATTTATTTTCAAGATTAAGACATCGTTACGTCTAAAAAAAATAAATCTGAATTTATTACATTCATTACAGTTGGCAAAGCCTGTCATTAATCGCTGATTTTTTAGGAGGGTGTTCTTAAGTTGCTTATATAATTCTGCTACACAAAACTTAAGATTACGTTGAAATTTCAATGCACTCTCTATGTCAAGGTCATGAGTAAGAAAATGTGGTTCCATACTTGTAGCAAATTTCAAGCCCTCGCGAATTAAATCAACTGTTAATAGCTGAGCTTCACCATCAACTTAGTATTTATCGTCTTATTTATTAACATAAACTGTCATAAATTCGATCAAATCGTCTTCATCTTATGGGCTTCCTAGCATCAAATCTTTGATTTCAGCCGTTTGTATGTTGTTAAAACCTTCACATTTGATAATTATAATTTCGGAAAACACAGCTGATTTTTGTACTACTAAACTTCCACTTTTGACGTATGCTGGCAAAAGTTTTTTCCAACAAACATTTAAGGTTCATTGGCGCAACTGTTTGATGGCAAAAGAAACATATGTAACACAATCCATAATCGTAAACTTTCTCCATGCTTCCACAACAGTCAAATTTCTTTCTTCCACTGAACCTAAACTATATTTAAACGTTTGCTTTATGTGGTACATTTTAAATGCTGATATAATACCCTGATCGAGTGGCTGAATCAAAGAGGTTGAAAAAGATGGTAAAAACATCATTTGGATATTTGGATGATCCAGCACTGGGTGGCTGGGAGCATTACCAACGAGAAAAAGTATTTTGAATCCCAAACCTTTTTTTTTTCCCACATATTTCTGGACCTCTGAAACGGAACATTTGTACCAATTTGTAAACAGATCAGCCATCATCCATGCCTTTTTGTTCGTCATCAAATGAACCCGGAGTTGTTTAACGTTCTTACCTCTTAAAGCTCGTGGCATTTGGGATTTATTGATTAACAGAAGCTTTAACATTTTATCAATAGATGCATTACCACAAAACAAGGACGTCACCCGAGCTATGGCCAATTTAAAACCACCAGCTGATTTTTCCAGAGTTTGCTATGTACGTTCTTTCAGGCATTTTCTTCCATAATAATCCCGTTTCATCGGCATTAAATATTTGATTAGTAGTACAACCACCCTGTTAAATTATTTTTTAGTTTATCCAGAAAGGATTTTGTTACATTTTCGCCAGTCGATGCTACTTCTCTTTTTCTTTTAACATTGTGAAATGCGAGTCTTTTTAGAAAAGCTGTCAGAATATAAAGTTAACAAGCCATGCAGTAGACCAAGTCGCTCACACATGCGTTGTCATAAACCTATCTTCTTATAATTACAGTGTCAAAATTAGAATTAAAATTTTTTTTCGATTCGTCCTAGAACAAAAAATTCGTGTAAAAAAGAATAATGGTGATCCGTATTATTCCAAAATCATATAAAAAAAGATCGAGTAAAAAGCAGTAGGTTATATATATATATATATATATATATATATATATATATATATATATATATATATATATATATATATACATACATACATACATGAAATGTATTACAGTCTAAACAATAACTAGTGTGCATTTTAAAAAAAATTCCTTTCGTTCGCGGCACAATAAAGGGACTTCAAATATTTCAGAACGTCACGAATTTATTAATATAATACGATAGAGAAAGACATTGCGATAGCGGTGGTCGGTCGCCCACTCGCTTCCATAGTTAAAACAGATGAGCGATGACCGTCCCGTAAGGATAAGGGAGGACGCCCGTTTCACTTTTGTGACTAAAGCGGAAGTGAACGTAATTTTACTTGATTGGAATTTATATGCAAGAATTTCTTCAGATCACATGGTATTAGATTTAGGGATCTTTTAAGTATTTTATCTGAAGACACAATGTCTGTTGGAAAATGTCCCTACTGATTTAGATCTCAGAAAGATGCTAGTTGAAGCAGATTTAGGAGTGTGTGATTAAATAAATTATAGGAAAAGTTAGAAAATTAAACTAAATTTAGATGAAGTTATAACACACGAATATATATATATATATATATATATATATATATATATATACTGAAAATTTATGAAGAATAATTTCAAATATTTCATAAAAATCCAGAAAGAAATGTAAAAATGAAAGAAAAAATAAATGAAAATATATGGAACCCAGCAAGTCAAAAAGCAATATCGGGCTGAGGACCGAATAAGCGGGGAGTTAAACTAGTTTAATGGTACCAACCTTCCCTCTTTGCGACTTGGTAGGCTGAATAATCAAATTACAAAGAGTTGAATGATATATATATATATATATATATATATATATATATATATATATATATATATATATATATATATATAATACTTTCGAAAGAGAAACTATTCCAGAAAAAAAAAATACTCAGAGCGAATAATTTTGGTAACTATTCAAAATTGGTTTAAAAGCAAGGAAGAAAAAAAAAATAAAATCTCGAATTTCATAAAAAGGAAAATGTGCAAATACATAAATTCAATCTTAATTATAACAAGAAAATGCTTTTCTTCGTGTGACAAAATAATACATTCTAATTCACGATGTATAGTTCATAAAGAGATTATTCATATTTCCTCCCCCCCCCAAATCACGTGATTCGTGACTTATAACTTCTATTTTTATGAATAACGAACATGTTTAATCGATAACAAATGTGATAAACACCCACTGATTTTCTGTTTCTAGTTGTTTTTTTACTCTCTCTGCTCAGATTACCACAACCATCTGCATAAAATTAATTTAGGATTAACACACACTGTCTATGTACAGAATTTATAAGAGCCGATTACTTGAATAAGATAAATGTCAGGATATACATAAAACTCGATGTCTGGTATTCATAATCATGAATTATTTAATTCTCCACAAATGTTTTGTAAGCACTCAAGAAAAAATCATTAATTAAAACAGTCAGATTTTGCATTTCCATTCGTATCTTTTCCGATTCTTTGCTATGTAATAGATTTTAAACTTAAGAAAATAATGGAGTTAGACAGACGATTGTTTTTTTCAGTTCAATAGTTATTGATATCATTTTATGGTTAAAAAAAACAAAATTAACTGTTATGTGATTTAAAAATAAAGAAAGCGATTTTCAAAGGAAACACGGCCATGCGGTGACCCTGTCCTACTAGTCGAAAGATCAACAACAGGAATAAGAAAAGCGCCTAATAACAGTTCCAATAGAGAATTCCTTTCTAGTCTGTTGTCAAAGACGCAGCATAATTTAGATTTCCAGATCAGCAAATACTTTGTTCAAATTCGTTTCACGTAGCCAAGGTCATTATGACTTTCCGTTGAAAGGCTATCGATCGATGATAATATCAAACTAAAAAAAAAATGACAGCGCTTCTTGATTCGTTTGATATACGAAGAAAGGCTACTTACATTTTCCTACGCGTCTTGTTATTTAAACAGTTTTACTATAAAGAATGTTTGATGAAGAATTCATACTCTATACATGGGCATTATTAATAATTATTGTACAGTTTTATATATCATTTTCTGGGCATCTGTTATATGAATTGAATGCTCATTATTGTCGAAATTTGAAAGCAACACGAGAGCTTTGGTGACGGGTCTCGTAATTTTGAGCCATGATCAAGCGACGAAGGTGACATCATGTCTCCATTCCCCTAATTTCCACACCATGCCAACAGGATTCGTTATTTGAGACATATAGTTATATTTCTTTTTTAAAATTCTTCATACATATTGTTTGAGGATATAAACAGCGTACATGAAGTCATTTTCATATTTTTCATTATTTTCTTCGCATGCATTCAGTAGAAACATGCGGTAAGCAAAGAACGAAAAATAATCTTTCAATACTTGACATAACTTATAACTACATGATACATAATTTTTCAGTTCCCAGAAAAAGAAACCCTATTTCTTTTTCTTAATATAAAATATAGCTATACCCGTAAGAAAACTTTTCATCATGAATTAAACAGCTAGAACTGTATAATATCAAAAGTTGATTATTTCTAAGTATTTTCACATTTTATGAATGGTACAGATCTAAAATAATTAACTGAAAAGTACCTCTTTATTCATTAATTTACGGTGTTATTCAAAATGATTCATCCGTTATCAAAGAGTTCCATATTTTTAAAAAGAAACAAAATGATAAGTAATACATGAAAGCAAAGGGAAAATATAGAAGTTTTTTTACAAGAATTCTATAAGACTTCCTTTAATTTCCTGTGTAATGTCAATGCCATAATTAAATTCCTGCCAAACTTGCTATAATTAGTTGTATCAGTACCAGTGTTGTATCAGTAGTAATTTATTGAACAGCAGCAGAAATCTGTTGTTTAAGTTCAAATAAATTTGTGAATTATGGGGTTGCATTCACTTTATCTTTTACAAACCTCCAAAGAAAGAAATCACATGAGGTATCAGATGATTAGACATGGGAATCGCATATCAAGTGACTTCGGAGACCAGCTGTGCAACATCCAGTCATCTGATCTCTTGCGACCGATCCAACTGCGAGGTAGCCCCGGGAAAGCTTCTAAAACAGCTTTCGTGAAAAAGAACATACGACGGTCACCTACTGTTCACAGAAAAGCTTTCATCTTCTTCCTTTGCTTTCATGTTTTTCCTTTCATTTTGCGTCTTTTATTTTTGAAAATGTGGAATATAGAAAGTATTGTCGGTTGCAAGTGTTGAGAATTGCAACCGATAGTTTTGAAACGAGTAAATCTCTGATCACTGAAACGTTATTTAATTTTTTTAGATTTCTTACGTAATGGCTCATCCATTCGCTTCCAGATGTTTCCCTAGAGATGTAACGAGGATCTCTCTGTCTTCCCAACAGCAGATTACGACTATAATCTTTTCAGACTTGTCGAACTAATTCAAAGTCAGGAAATTATAAAAGACTATTTTCAACTTCTTTCTCCTTACTTTAAGTATAAATAATGGTAAGAAGATTACGACAAAAATTTTGAAATGAAGTTAGTAGTACAACTTTGAGATTATGCTTCTGTCGTGGATATTTCGTCATCGACTTTATTTAATATAAATGTAGAGGATATTTTCTCACTTTTTTTTGTCACCTTGAATGATATAAATGTGAAAAATATCCTCTTAAAATGCACTGTTTGTTTTTATTTTCGGAATAATTTCTACAGAATTGACCCAGGTTTAAAAAATATTCCAAAAAAAAAATTAAAGTTTATTATTAATAATAAAAAACGCACTTAATTTACAAATGCAATCCTTTTTTAGAAGATCAAATTTAGATCAAATTTTTGAAATATTTTTTGATGTCATATAACGTTGCAAAGCTTGATATTTATTCGTAAATGTATTAATTATAATGTGAGACATTGACAAATGTTTCAACATCCTCAGGGGTTTTATTAGGTAATCATAGAGTTTACGGCCTCGAGCAATCTTTTCGAACAACCATGAGGTTTGCTGTCTTTGAAAAAGACTTTGATTTGACGAGCCCTCCGGTTGCCTTAGCAATATTTATTCATTTTCAATCCTTCTTATCTTCTTCAATCCCATTTTCTTTTTTTTTTTCTTCTTCTTTTCCTTCTTACATTTTCAGAGTTTTATCTAGTTTACAAATATAAGTTTTTTTCACAAATTAACGAGTGTTTGGTTGAGTTTGGTCAAATGTGAGGGAATAAAATCAACAAATCAAACCAAGACATTTTAGTCACTGTCTATTCCACAGAATCTTGGCCTTGGCTCATAAAATCAAATTACTGTCAAAATATAATGAAACTGATTACTAAAATATATTAATATACAAAAAGAGTTATACTAACACAAAAGTTCCAATTGGTATTGGTCTTTAACAATCGAAAGGTTCCACTAAGAAGACATTTCGCAGCCGGAGTTGTTTCAGTCGAGTCGTAGGTTCGAGTCTGGATGCCACTTAAGACCCACCGTGTGACAGGGATGATGCATGGGAAAACTAGCCGGATCCCAAGTTTTCGTGTTGAAATGGTGAGGACGTTTGGAAAGGATGGTGCCATCCTAGGAGACGTCCTCTTCGTTTGACGAGGCTCAAAATTACGAGGTCCGCTCCAATAGCCCTCGTGTGGTTACTAAGTGTAACGTAAATAAGCAATCCATCAAGGAGTCAAAAATAAATGCTACAGAAATGGAAAGTTTTCGCTGTAGAAACCAAGATCTCTATATGTATAGAGATAAATGAACACTTTTTATAACAAAATATCTATGAACGTATGTTTACGGATTCCGCGATAAAATGCCTATGATACTTGAAAACTGTCGCTGCTCAATTAATCTTCATAATCTGTACAAAGAAGTGTGTAAAGGAAAATATGAAACACCATTAAATATTTTCAAATTTATAAAGCGCTTGGTTATCCATTTGAGAAGAGATTGTCGAATGAAAAGCATAACAATAAATGAAAAGCAATAAATAACTTTGGAGAGCTGATTTAAAAAGACTTGCAACATCAATATAAGAAAAACATAACAAAATTGCAAAAATAACAATGAGTTAAAGAAAATACTATATTTACTTACGAGAAATGTTCGAATGCTGTCCGAAACAAAACAAAAAATAGTTTGCTTTTTTTTTTGTACTCTCTGAAAAATAGTGCAGAAAGTGAAAGACGATTCGAAATTCCAATGTGTCTTGATGCCGTTTCCGTTATCAAGTATTTTACAGATTCAACTTTCCTCGATTGCTAAACAGATTAACGAATATAAGAATTCAAGCTGTTAAAATGATTCGATGCAATGGCGCAAATTCTTTGAACGTATGTATCTATACGAAAGTTAATAAATCTAGTATCACGATTGTAAAGATTTAAAGCAAAATTCCGCGGACTGTATTTGCGTATTGAAAGTAATAAATTAGAAAAATTTAACAATTGTCAGTAATTTGGCTCTATAGTTAATATTTACCTATTCAAATGAAATTTTTTTACTGAATACTATCTAATATGTTTGGTAGATGCGGTTGAAATTTTTTTTTCAATCTAACTAAATTTTCAGAATGTTTTGCCAATGTTCACAAAAAAGGAATGTTCATTTTATTTACTAATCACCGCATTCATGCTTAGCTAAATGAGATATTATGGCGTAAGAATTTTTTCGTAAAATTTATAGCAAAATGATAAATTTAAAATTCCTAAAGAAGTTGCTTAAAAAATGCTTTTAGTACTGGAAATAAAAATAGAATAGATACCTTTAAGGACATAAATTATTTTCTTTCCGAGCTATAAAACCACGCAGGGAAAAAAAAGCTAAAGCAGCAGCTCTTTTCCCTAACAAAAAGATATTTTTTTTATTTTCATCACTCAAAATTTAGTATACGTATACATCAATTGAGCCGAAACTTTTAAGTCAATTTTGTTCTTAAAAAAAGCGCTAAAAATTTCTTAAATGTAATGCATTATTTCCATCTATATTAGTAAAAGGAAGAGTTTCCCTGGTCTGCGTAGCTCAAAGGCATATAGATCTAGACACACAAATTTCCTTGGCTGAAACTATGGAAGATATTGACGTACAGTTCAAAGAAAATTTTACAGAATTCGCTTTAGTTTTTAAAATTCAATGCCGAAGTGACCTAAAAGTAATATTTTGTCTCCAGTACGTATACTTCAGACGCATTTTACGTCAAGACGCATATTACTCTGCTCCTGACTAGATTTGGACCCCATTAACACGTGAGTCTGGTTTTGCTGGTTCTGATAATAATAAGTAAACGCTTATTATTATACATTGTGAAGTTTTATAACGCAAGAACCAGATGTGGCCATGTCGCGCCAAAAAAGGTATAACTGTGATCTAGACATTTGAAGGAGTCATTGATAATTGTCACGGCAAATTCAATGGATGAGTGAGTCATGTGATTGAGGGATTGATATGTAACGGTGAAAAAACCAGATGTGGCCATGCTGCGCCAAACAAAGTCCGTGAGAGAGAGAGCAAAGCTAGTAAAGTGTAAAACTGTGATCTGGATGTTTGAAAAGAGCGAAAAGTTAAAATTTTGATTGACGAAAAGGAGGGTGGGAAATAGAGAAGGATCTCTAGGATATCCCGGGAGCGCGTCACCCGTTTTTACCAAAGAGGGTAAACCGCGTAGGAAAGAAAAAGATCATTGGAGTCATGATTATTTTCACAAAAATAAGTAAGTGATCACTTTGTGATATCACTTCAAGATATTGATAAGTAATCGGTCGTGATATCACTTCTAGGTAGCTAGTGTTGCCACAATTTATTTTTCTTTTTTATGAAATTTAGAGAAGCTATTTGTTCGGATTAAGCCGCAACTTCCGACTAAGAGCAGACATTAATGCCTTTTTTTCTTCCAATCAATATATATATATATATATATATATATATATTAGAGAGAGAGAGGGTGAGAAAGAAAGTTTCTGAAAAAGTGAAATGTTTGTTCGTGTTTTTTTTGTTTTGTTTTTTGGTAAAAGATTATTTTCGAGATCTCGATATCAATGAGATCAGCAGCACATCCAACCATTTTTATTGGTCAAATTTTTAAAGCTATGTAGATTTTTCTCTCGTATAATTAATTTCAGTAATAATTAAAAATAACGTCGAAATAGTGTAAGAAAAAAAAAGGCGTCGAGGAAAAAAAAAAACTCAATGCAATCGAACGAATTCCAAAAGGGGCAAGCAAAGAAAAATTGCAAGAGAACTACCTGAGCCAATACCCAGTGGAAAGTTAAAAAATAAGGATAAACTACGTTAGTTTGTTGATAACGTTGATAATGATAAAAGAATGCAAAAAATTATGGCTAGAACAGTGGAAAATACCAATCTTGACAAATCTTGTTTATTTTTTTCGACTTTTCGTTCAATTCATATTAATACTGTTACTCATGATTTAATTAACCTGTGGTTTAGTAAGCATAGACCCCAAATACCACTTGTTAATGCAGTTATAAAAATCGTATTTATATTCTTCTCTGAATACACTAAACAAAATTACGATCCTTTTACGATAATATATATTATATATATATTCAACAAGGTGCTCCAAATTTCTTACAATATTTATGATATTAATAATTTTCCTAATCAAAACATTCCTACTTATTCCTCAAAACCCAAATAAAAAGTCCTCAAGATATTCATATAAGGCGTTTGGACTACATTTGGAATCAATATATTTTTTAAAACTATTTTTTGAACATTTTTGTGTGTTATTAAGGGAAATAGATAAGAATACAAAAATATAAAAAAATTTTAACTTAAATTTTGTACTTTTTGATAAATTAGTTGATTTCAAAGAAATTCTAGTGCATTTTAACTGTAACAGATAACACCATATAAGAATTTCTATTGCAACTACCTTAATATTTCCTTTACACACAACGTATACATAATAATTTTCTTCAAAATGTCCTAAAATCTAAGAGAAAAAGTGAAATTTAAAGAATATACAGGCCTTCATACATTTTAATATGGTCATTTTCGTACAATTTTCAACATTATTTTTATAAATACAAATCTGAATAAAAATATATTGAATCTATATCAAAACTTTTGGGTCACTTCATTAAAGGTATACAAAGCATTCACTGAAAATTTCATAAAATCATCCTGATTCTTTCTTGGAATATCTGATAAATAGTTTATATACTTTTTTTTTTCAAAAATGGTTTTTCAGAAAAACACATTTAAAGTTTTTTTTATTGTAAAAAAGTTAAAAGTTTAAAATTCACCAGCCTGATATGTCAGGCTTTTCTATTTTTCTCGCTGCAAAACTTTTTTTTCTCTGAGCATATTTTTTCCCTTCTGTAATTTTGTATGAGGCATGTCTTTTTTGCATCGGTGATACATCAATTATCATACTATTTTAAAATAAGAGGCAAATATCTACAGATATTTAACTAAAACTTATTTATTACTTCTATCAAACTAATAGCCCCTTGATTAAATTTAATAACAGCTATGTAAGCACTTAATTGCAAAATTCGTAGTCTGACAGAATTTTGCTTCGGATAATTCCAAAGAACACCATTGAAGCTTTTGTTTGCATTTTGTATCGAGCCATGCAATTGATTTTAACAGGTTTTGATCATGTAATTTCAAGTAAACATATTTAATTAAATTTATAACATTTTGTAAAAATTCTATGAATTTCTCAAGTAGTGTTTTACCCAGAGCTTTTGTTTCTTGAAATTTACACCAGTTGTCTGTTCCAGGATGATATTGACCATGCATAGGATGCTTATTACTGGAACACCTGTGGTGAAAGGCTATAATAACTGCATTTTGCATGCTTGTTAAATCGCTTGCGTTATTTCAAATAGCAATTCCATAATAATTATGTAAACCTATCTGTTAATTTTCTCTTCCCCTAATTCCTTTTGCCGACTTTTTTAATTTCCGCAGATAACTCCCAACTTTGTTCTGCAGTTTGGGTTTTATTTACGTCGCACTAGAAGCAATACGAACGACACTTGAGCCGATTCCCCCTTTCCTAACTTCCCCACCAGGTCAAAGGGAGTACTTTGAGATTTAACGTGCTTCAGACACCCGGCTACACGGCGGGTCTTTTGTGGCATTAAGGCTCGCGATTTAACGCAAACAGCCTTCCGCTACCTTAACCACTTGGTTGCAGCGGCCTTCTGCAAATGACTCATACATTCTAATGTGTTAACTGTACTTGGGCTTCGCATACTTTTTACGGATTTGTATTCTTTTCAATCTCCATCACCGAAATAATTCCTATGCTACAGTTTCCGTAGATTTTCCGATATGCTCCAAACTTGAAACAAATTCTCTGTGATTGCGAACTGGAAATAAGCACTTGGTGTGTTTGACATCTCATTGCATATTCTATAGAAATGTGACATTATTTCAATGTACAATACCTATTTTTTATGAAGTATTATTAGATTCAGATGTAACCTGCGGAATATTCAACTCTGATTTCAAAAAGTTGTTTCAGAAAGAAAATTCAAGTCCGACACACTGAACAGCGTATAGCTTCCAGCTGCATGGCTAAAATCCTATGATCCATAAACAATAAAAGTATTTAGCTGAAATGCATTATTAATCTTTTCAGATGAAACAAATCCCTCAACTAAATCACAGTTCTTACAATTGTGTATGTATTTGAGCATATGCAAAATATTGAGACCTTTGTCAAGCTCACATTCTCATCGGGGAGGGGGAAAAAAACCTGAATAACACAAATACTACGAACGCAGATATTAATGTTATGATATCGTATATTCGATGGCGAAATAGTTCATTAGAAGTTTCAGAAATTTTTTTTGTTTTAAAAATTCTGCTAAGGCCCTTAAATTTTGAAGCTCTTGCAAATTTTAGCTGATTTTCTCAAAAGCTTCATTTTCAGGTTGAGCAGTAATTCTTACATGTGTGTATTCTGATTTGTAAATTTTTGTTTTTTCAAAGATAATTTTGGTTATGATCAATATTTTAACGTTTTGAAAATCTTTTAAACGAAATAACAATTTAAAATATAAAATTATTACTACAAAGAAGACATCAGAAATAAATTATAATGTTTTGAACAACTTTTAGGGAAAACTACAACGTAAATATTATAATTATCACTGTAAAAAGAGATTAAAAACAGATAGATAAAACATACATTCGAATGTAAACAGACGATTATTGTTTTCAACTTTCAACAAAAAATAATTAAACTGAACTGTACAGTAGTGACTAAAACACACAAAAAAATTATAAAACTATTATTCACGAATTTTGCTTAAAAAATAAAACAGAAAACGTAGAAATCCAGTTAACAAATGCATTTTTCTACAACTTAAGGTTTGCAGCAGACGATGTTTTTTAAAAATTGCTATATCTTTAATTTCTTTATCACGTAAATTGAAAAGATGAACTGATTTCAAAGAGAAATGTTTCAACTAATATATTATCAGTGAAAAAAATGTCCCCATTGATCAAAAAATGACATTTTGTATATCAAAGCATTTACCGCAAGTTCTTTTGCCAGTGTCAGAAATCAGCGATCAAATGTATAATCACGCTGGTAAATGATAAATCAGTCGATGACATGTGATTTGTAAAACTTAATTTTCAAGTAGTTCTTTAAAGGTTTTCAAGATAAAAGGATATACTTAAATTCATGTAAACAAATATTATAATATACTCTCTATAACCAAAATAAATAAACGACGCACCAAGAAGGAGTTGCACGATTGTAATGAAATTTCGTATGCAAAGATATTTGAACCGAACATGCAAATGATTAAAATTTGGTGTCCAATGAATGAATAGTGCGAGCTACAGAACAACGGAACTGCGCACTCAGCAGGTGTATATAGGAAGCGATTCTCAATCTGATGGTCAAATTTTCTGTTGCATTGCGATTTAGGATATCTTTCAACGACGGAAAAAAATGCCTCGCCACAGGATTCGAGCTCATTACGAGCAACTGTCAGAGTTTGAAAGAGGTCGTATCATTGGATTGAAAGAGGCAGGTTGGGCAAATAGGAGAATCGCTCGTCATATGGGTCAAAGCGATCGGCGATTAGAAAATACTGGCAAGAATGGATGGACAGTGGCAAATTTCAGCGTCATGACGGTAGTGGTCGACCTAGGGCCACAGCAGATGGGGGGAACAAATGATTGTCAGATCAGCTGTCGCAGTGCCTAATTCATCGTTATCAACTATCAGATGTGCGACCTACACACGAGTGTCCGCCATGACCATTCGCAGACGGCCGATGGAGCGAAATCCACGCTCGTACCTACCGATACGCCACCTGTCACTCACGTCTGCACACTGTCGAGGCAGATTTCAGTGCTGCTTGGCTCGATAAGGTAGGAATAAGGCTGACTGGGAACGTATAGTGTTTAGCAACGAGTCCCGTTTCCAACTGTGTTCTGCCGAGCATCGAATACGTGTCTGCAGACGCCCAGGGCAACGTGCCGATCCTGCTTACACCATTGCATGCCACACAGGTCCTCAACCAGGGGTTATGGTCTGGGGTGCTATTTCCCTTGATAGTCGGACCCTTAGGTCAAAATTAGAGGCACACTTACAGCACTGCGGTACGTCGACGACATTCTGAGACCTGTTTTTCTACCGTTCCTTTCGCAGAACCCTAGCCTTATTTTTCAGCAAGATAATTCCAGACCATATACGGAACATGTTGCTATGAACTATCTCATAGCTTTTCAAACACTTCGTTGGCCAGCCAGATCTCTTTCCAATCAAGCATGTCTGGGATATGGTGGGAAGGCGACTGTATCTACCAGGAAATGTTATTGACTTAGCCCGACAATCAGAGCAAATTTTGTCAAGAAATAATGCAGACCATCAGGGAGCTTCATCACTCTATGCCAATTTGTGTGGCAGCTTGCATCCAGGCAACACCTTATTGAGCTCCTTACTTTGTAACCATGTAACTCTGAAATAAATCATTCATTTTTTCTGAAAATTTATTCATTTTCTATTTTGTACATAATTTTCCTGTCCGCTAATTTTTGTCTCCATCGGACAACTCCTTCTCGGTGCGTCGTTTTATTGTTGTAGAGTACATATACGTAATTAAATTTCTGCATCAATAATTAGATCATTAGTAGATTCTACTTCTACAAAGTTCAAGTTTTTAAGCTTTCTTTTGCTTATCCACAGTAAATAGTATTCGGTATAACGGTTTAAATATTCGCATTTTTTAACTTCAGAAACTGGTTTCAATTCTCAACCTCATATTTAACCCTCTTTGCAGATCACTTTTCGCTAATTTTCATTTACTTAATATTTCTCAAAATTAATACATTTTTTTCAATAATTTTCTTTCATGTTTTCAAAAATATTTCTTAATTAAATAATTTTTAAATAAAAAAATATTCTTATTACTAAGTTTATATATTTGGCTTTGTTATATTATCTTCTAAATGCTTCTTCCCTTGGACGTAAGTTTGCAGTTGACTGAAAATTATTTAAAACTCAGATTTTGGGCATCACTTTGGACGTGGACCCTTACTAAAAATATTTAAGACACCCATCTACTGGGCAATTTTATTTCGTGAAAGAAATGTTATTCCTACGGAATTTCTCCTTTCCTTCTCAGAACTAGACTATTCTATCTATTTAAATGCAAACCAGGTTTATCTGAAAGAGCAAAGCGTTATGAAAGCTTTTCGAAATTATATTTTTCCAACGAATTTTAAAAATATTTTTGCATCTGCTTTAATCATTCGTTTATGGGTTCAATGGTCTTTTGTTTTCGAAAATTAGGAAGAAAATGTATAAGTTTGCAAAAACTTTCATCGTTTTTTTCCAGTCCATTTTTAACATTAGAACAACATCTATCACAAATACAATTCTTGTTTGTAGCTATGGTAACGAGGTTGAATATATTTTCATTCGAAGACACTCTAATGAGCGCATTCTCCTCATGATATATATATATATGTCGTTACCGTAGGAACAAATAGATACAAAATTGTCAGCGAGATGATGTTCTATGGGTAAACAAACAGTAATTTTGTTTCAATGATATCTAAATCGAAATATCATGTCACTCATAATTTTAACAAACAGAGGTTAATTATACAGTTTTCTAATATTTCTAATACTTTGAAATAAGAAATGCAAATAGTAATAGTAATCTTGAGAAATACACCGACAAAAGGCATGAAACTTATAATTTTGGTTTTGCACATAATTTCATCAATAAAATAACATTTAGTTTATAACGGAAAGTTTCAGTTGTCAGTTTTTAATTGGTTTGGTGAAGTAACAATTATCTTAAGACTATTTCTGAATCTCATTATCAATAATTTTAAATAGTTTCAGATTTAATTTAAAAAAATACTTAATTTTCAATTCAAATAGCCAAAAAATACCTGTTACTTCAAATCTCATTAAGGTTCAATATTATCATGGTTTTGAAGTAGGTATGAATATTTTTTAATAATGTCTTTATATATAAATAAAATGTAGTCCTTATGTACTGTCCGATTTTTACTGAATTTGATATTCCTATTTTTATTACGTTTCAGTTCATCTGTTACTTATCAATAAAGGTAAATGATAATTAGAATTAAAAACATGAATAGTTTATGGCATTTCAGATCAGCTTTTTCTCGAATTTTGATAAATTGGTAATTATTACCAAGTAATTATCTTCAAACAAACAAAAATATATCAGCGTTTTTTTTTTTTTTCAGATGTAAAAATATCACCTAGAATAATAAATGCTGGGAACGTAACAAATGCGTTCTCAACAAATGCTGGGAACATACTAGGATGAATTTGTAAAGAAAAATTCAAGGAAATAATTTCCACCAAGTCAATTTAATAGGGGGCTAATTGAAGTCATCTTGAGACTAATGAGACTTCTCAAGTTATTTGATGTAGGAAGGGATTTTAATGGATGTTCCTCTTCCCGGGGAAGAAAATGAACCATATATTACATCGTGAAAAAAAAATCATTACCTCAACCATATTCCGATTTCAGTCTCGAGTCTTAGATATTTTGTTTCAAAAACCAATTACGACCTTCGATGCTAACAAATATACTATAAAACAATTGTATAAAACAGACAATAATAGCTATTTGTTACTATCAGAGCTATCACAGCTGTTTGTTTTATGAAAAAAAAATGTTATTACCTGTCTTGAATTTAACCTGTATTGTATTTTCTTTCAATTTCCGTTAAAGAAACGAAAGGTCGTCATAAAGTTGTTCGCCTCAAAATATTTTCGCATTCAAGACGGAAATCGAAAAACTGTAAAATGCTTTGCTTCGCAATAATATCATCTGCTCCTCTTCAAACGTTTCATTTCGTATTACAAGGGATCCTGGATAACGCAAAGAAAACATTCCTTTTTGACGTTAAAGTACATTCTATATGTTAATACTAAAATCAGTTTGTATTATGGCAGCTGCAAAAACCTGGTCTAGTTCAGGAATTACTATGCAATATTTGAAAAAATCTACCTATTAAACAACTTCTGCATTCTTATCCTTATGCGGGATTAATGATTCAATTCAAAATGATTAATATTAGTTGTAGAAGTTTAACTTATAAAACGTTACCCATCCATGCTAAGTTGTGATTCAGTCCCATATGAACAAAGCATTTTGAGAATCAATTTCTTTGGGGCATTATTGACATTTTTCCCATTTTGGGGTTATTTCTTCAGAAAAGACAAAAAATAAAAGCTGTTTTTCCATCCCGTTTGTTGCCATTTGCAGCTTATATTTCATGTATAATTTATGTGACCACACGTCCTGCTTTTAGGCACCCCCAAAGCCCAATTTCGGAATGTCTCATTTTTAGAAAAAACCACGGTTTCAAAAAAGGCACCTGTAAAAGAATAGTTTTTCTTAGGAATATGTCCGTTGTGGGCTGGTAAAAAAAGATATTTGCAAATTGCAATTTTTAAAACTATCTAAGTACATTTCAAGAAAACCGTTCACGAATTTCATTTTTATTCAACACAAAATATACATAGAAAATTTGATTTCTAAAAAAATATTATGATTACATAAATTATTTATTCTATTGTTTACACTTATCTGTTCCTTCCAATAATAAATATTATCCACGAAGAAATTCTTTTTCAAAATGCATTGAAATTAAAGTAAGTAAAATAAGAAGTATTTCCTCAATTCACATTTGCCTCGGTCATTGCTATGTTTGTGAATAAGACAAGTATGTGGTTATGCTACACACGGAATGAATTTGGACTGTTAAATACAACAGGAATGAAGATAAGAGCAAAATAAGGCGCCCTTTAAATGAGTTAAAAGCGATTCTTGGTATATACCCTAATATTGCGGCGGGGGGGAAATCTGTTTATCTGCGTAGTATTCTTCAGTAAAATTAATTTTTCTGACTGTTAAACCTGTTTGTAATATATGAATTTTTGTATAGATGATGCCCACATTAACTACTAGTAGGTTCATACATCCTCATCAAGAGTAATTATTGCATGTAATTCTCTGATCAGACACATTGTCATCAAATTCGTTTTTTTCCCACCAACTTTGGTGAATTTTGTAGTTTTGTGGTGGCTTAACATACCGTTTGTGGCTACGGTCGCCTAGTGGTGATGGTCGCGGATTCGAGGCTGGTAGTTTCCTACCAGTCGGGGGTTCGAGCCTTGATGCCACTAAAGACGCGATGTGTAGCTGAAGTTGACGCACATTAAATCTGTCGAGGTTCAAAGTCCTCCGTTGGTGTGGCGTGGAAGTTAGGAGAAGGTGGTGTCATCTCAGGTGTTGTCCTCGTCACTTGACCGAGGTTCAAAATTCTTAGGTCCGTCACCGATAAGCCCTCGTGTTGCTTCTAATATGACGTTAATAAAAAAACCGAATCAAACCAATTTAAATTTTCTCTGTCTAGTGAACATCCCTTCCGTTACGGACTGATTTAACGAATAATGTAAGAATCATGGAGACTTGCTTTTAAACGCGCCATAAATAGTCAGTCAGTCTATCAGCCATTTGGAATTTGGGAACGATGTTCATCCTATAGAAATTTTACTTTCCTCCTCAAATCTTCTGAAATATGATGTTTACTTGAAAGCAATGAAGCTTCCTGATAGAGAGAAAAATGAATTTCATGTAAATACATTATTCCTCCGATTTTCGAAAGTATTTTCAGTTAGTTCTTATAAAGATACGACAATTCACTAATGAATCATTAAAACAAATAAATATATTTTTAAAGCCTAAATATATTTTCAAAAATATAAAGTAAAAGGTCTTTCCATGTGAACATTTATTCTTTATTTGCTCTATCGATGCACTTTACTACATTCAAATAATTACAATAAAATTTATTTTTTTGTCTATAGAAGAAAAGTATAAACTTAGTACGGTTAACATAACGTTCACGAATTCAAAACTTCCGGTAGATGAATGACGTAACTCAGAATTAACAAACATTGGTTTATTATAACAATAGATATAATAATTTACTCAATTTAAGGATTTTTTACTTTTACACTTATTGTGCTTTGAATTTATTTCAAAATATATATTAATGTTTTTTAACCCTTAACGTTCGAAAGGCCAATCTGCGGAGACATATCTACATGTTTATGTAGAGATAAATGAACCCGTTTTATAATGTAAAATATCTATGGACGAATGTTTACAGATCCCGCGATAAAACGCCTAATGTTGGGGCTAGAAAGTTTGTGCAGTGAATCCTCATATTCTGTACAAAGACGTGTGCAAAGGAAAACATGAAACACCATTAAATAATTTCAAATTTTTAAAGTTATGAAGCCAACAAACTAATCCAAGTTTCACGTTAAAATTAGACTATCGCATTATTATTATTTTCATCACTATTTTTTCACTTCAGTTGATGCAGTCTTTGATAGTTTTCTTTAATTTTAGTAAAAATTCGATATCAGAAAGCAATTCACTCAATATGCAAAAGTAATATTTTTTTTTATCTCATGTGTTTGCGATTAATCTTCAAAGTTCTTTCTTAAAACTAATTTACTGCTTAAAAAATTTCAAAAACATTAAAAAAAAAAAAAAACTTCTTTAAAAGTAACTAAGAAAATTATTAAATCAAATATGTTACACTTTTCAGTGGTATGAACTGGTATTTAGCTATACACTGAAAGACAAAACGTATTTATATTTAAATCTCAAATGGGTACATGAAAGAATCCCAAAGATAATCCCATGAGTTAAACTTTCCAAAATCTATTACAAAATAAAAAATAGTAAAACATAAAGAGCAAATGTGAATTGAAAGAAACAAAGAGAACACGAAAACTAAAAAACAAGTAACGCATTATCATTTATAAGAAATGTCATTTCCTAATGGAGCAACTATTTATTTTACTGAATTCCAGAAAATACTCTGATACCGAATAGTATTATTGCGCCTATACTTTGAAGGACTAGTAGAAGAAAGAAATGAATAAATAGAAAAGGGAGCAAAATTACAAAGCAAAAGCAAAAAGGT
>BMAW01097180.1:0-11776 GCA_019974015.1 Nephila pilipes
GTGTGTATGTGTGTGTGTGTCACTAAGGAAAGAAAAAATCGCAGTTTCATAAGAATTGCAAAAAAATGTACGGTTTTGCAGATAAACTCATTTGCCATGAATTTTTTTCGACGACGGGGATTATGACTGTTTATTAACATCGCACTAAGAAGCAGCACGAGGGCTTTTGGAGATGGACCTCGCAATTTTGAACCTCTGTTAAGTAACGAGTGTGATACCTGAACTGGTACCTCTGTCTCGAAGCATCCACACCACGCCATCTGAGGACTTCGGACCTCGATAGGATTAACGTACATCTGTGGATGTCTAAAGCCCCACTATACGGCGGGTCTTTTGTGGTTGAGAGCTCGAACCTACAACTCTACGAAAACAACGCCAGCGACGAGTCCGCGACAGTTCTTTATCGTAACATGCCTTATAATAAGGAGTTAATCATTTTATAAAATCTGAAATAAAAGTCTACTTTCGGTTGCAGAGTAAAAGCGATTTCCTGATGACATAATGTTTGTTTCATATGTAGGAAACTTATTTTATTTCACAGACAATATCTTTTCGAATGGGGATTTAGGCTTCATTTTATAAACGTTCTAAGCAAATTCTTATAATAAGTTCATAACATAATATTATAAAGCCATTTATTTGTAGAGCTATGTACCTATAATGAGGAATGGTTTCATTTAGGACACAAATAGTGGAACGCAGTCATCAATAAGAAAATGGTATTCTATTGAAAATCAATCATAGAACCAAAACGAGACCTATTAACAGATAATTTAGTGAAAATAGTCCAATAACAAAATAAATTTTCTTTTGCATGTTGAATGAGATCACCTGTTAGAAAGAATATTAAGGGTGAACTGATTATTTCACGTTTTTTCTATCTTGCTACTGTGGCAGCGGTATCCTTAATGGTTATGGTCGCGTACTGAATGCTAGCGTTGTTTTGGTAAAGTCGCGGGTTCCAGCTTTGATGTCACTAAAGACCTATTGTATAGTGGGCCGTCGTTCCACCGAAAAACTGTAGAAGTCACAAATCCTCCCATTGACGTGGTGTTGATGTTTTAAGTGCGAGGTTCAAGTTCAGTTGTCGTCTTCGTTACTTGACTGACGACGGAAAAAAAAGAATTACGATATCTGTTGTCAATAGACCTCATGTAACGTCTCAGTGCGATTTTAATAAGCAATTATAATCACATCACTAATCTTGCTAAAACACAAAATATAGGTAAATATAGACTATAAAGCTTTGTTCATTTACGCAAGATATACAAATTTTTATATTAAGGAGTATTTCATGCTAAAAAACTGTTTACAGGCTCTTAGTATGTCGTCGTAAGAGGAAAAGATTAAAATAACAGTATATATTCATGAGGACTACATATTAAATGGGTTCTTTTGTCTACACAAAAAGTCAAAACTTTTTTAGTTAAGAGTGGTGATAGTCCAATTTTCAGCATAACCATATTGACATATGATAAAAGGATTATAGTAAGGCTGTAGTAAGTACAGGTGTCTCAGTGTAGGTATATGGCTGGAAATCACTTCCATATACACAAAAGATAAAACTGTTCCTGCGTGCTATCCTGAAGAATGGCCATTGTACAGTTACATAATGGACACTATCGTTCATCCATAAATCGGATCACTTAACAATATGTTTGTAAATATAATCAATTTTGTTAATTTTTTTCCAATTGTTCTAACTTAATAGCATCTTAAAAGTAACTATGTTACTGAAAGTTAGCTCCTTTAAACAGAATAAAACTGTGAAACTTATATTAAATACTCTTAATTCGAGATAATCTGGTATTTCTGTAATATATATTTCATACTCGTTTCGTTCCAGAGCGTTATATTAGAACAAAAATTATCCTTTGCTTCTTAATCTCACTGAGAACTTTTCTCATAGCATATATTGCTATTTCATAGGTTGTATTTGTTTTTGAATTTTTTAAAAAAAAAAATTAATTTGAATATTTCTTACAATATTTGAACACATATATACACTTGAGCTCACTCAAATGTAGGCCTTTATTCATTTAAAATAGCATATGAATGAAAGAGTTTCAAATTGTATAAAATTCATTTAACATAAAAAGAAAAATATTCTTTTCATTACCATGAAGCAAAATATAACCATTCACTAAACCTGACTTTTTTAAAAGTTGAATTACATAAAATGATTGAATTTCATGTAATGTGGATGGTTTTATGTAACAGATTTAAAAATTATAACAATTTTATTGCATATAATGTTTACATTAACAAAAGGAAGTGGCCTTCATGTTTTTAGAAAGGTCTACCAAAGACAGGATCGAGATTCTGAATGTGTGAAAATTTGTAATGATTTATTCTAACGAATTTTGATAGAAAGACTTTTGAGGGCTTTAAGTGAGCAAACAGAACTCAAACATGGGTGAGATAAGTAGCAGTTTTATCGAACCAAAAAAACGTTAAATTTTTTTCTCTTCTCTTAAAAGGAGCACTCATTGGAATTTGTGTACATCTGTGAATTGTTGCCTCCGAGAAATAATCTAAAGCTTCATTTAGTATAGCTCTCAGATAGCCGTTCTCTAGAGGCATTTGATGACGAAACTTTTTACAAAAGAAAAAAAATTATGTCATTAAAAGATCATTTTTAATGTTCAAGAGAGTTTTTATGTTTATCTTAAATAGATTTTCCTTTTAAAAAATAGATTTTCCTTTTTAAAAACAAAGCGGCTGTACTTTTGCGATAGTGTTTTTTTTTCTTAATTTATCAAATCAAATATTGTACATTACTGAATTTATTCCTGTTTAATATTAAAATAAAGATACCATTGAATTAAAAAAGAGCTCTATTTTTTTTAAGATACTTACAGTCAATTATTAAAAAAATTGATTAATTTGTATGGGATGAAAAATATGAAATATATTAATGCAAATATAGATATGTCCCGGAGAAATAATATCTTTGACTATTCTACTTGACATGAAAAATAGTATAAATTGTAGTACAATTGCCAATGCTACTTAACAAATGGAAAGTGGGATAAATTTCAATTTTAATTTATTTCTGTTTGTTATTAGTATTTTTTTTGTTTTTTTTGTTACTATTTTAGTTTTCAGTGGCGGAAGTGAAATTAGAAGAGCGGGGAAAAGCATTTACAGACTGAAAAAATAACTTGGGAGGGGAGTGTGAAGAAGACACAAATACAAAATTATAGAATAAAAGTTCAGCAACAAAATGGTAAATTTTTGATACTTTCTGATCAAATTTGGACATAAAAGTAAACGGTGAATGCTTCATACCAATTTTACTGTGGTGTAATTTTAATACCATTATTGCAAGTGTTAGTGTATTTTTTTAAATTTCGATTAATACTACATGCAATATAGCTTCCCATAAAAGACAATATTATGCATATATTGCAAGTAAATAGAATTATTTCGAGAAATAAGAAATAATCAGTGAAAATTTCATTACAAAAGTTTCGTTTGTTTAAGATATAAATGCTAAAAAAGATAATTCAACAAATTCCAACCAGTGATTTCTGTGGAGATTTACAAAACTGTTAAACTCTCTGCACGGATCTAATAACCATATCAAATAACCGTAAAGTATCCCGTTGCATTTAGAGCATATTTCCATAAGTTAATTTTTAACATTTAAAGAAACGAAATAAAATATATTTAAGTGAATAAGACAGCATGGCGTACACGAAATTTTGTTTACAACTCATAGGCTTAGGAGGAAAAGGGTAGGGCTATTTTAAAAAGTTAAGGGTATTTTTTTCCAAAATATTAAAGGTAGGGCTATCGCCTTTGACTCCTAGATTCACCGACACTGATTATTTTAATAATTTATTTGTTTTTTTGTGTGCGTGTGTCATGAAAATAATATTGCTTATCAAATTTCAAATATATTTATGTGAGAAATAAGTATGACAAAATTAAATGCATATAGTTTTGTAAATAACGCTATTGATGTGTAGAGAATATTTTTCAATAGTTTTAATAGAAAAGTGAAGAAAATAATAAGCAGTGCTGTACCTAAGAAAGAAGAAGAAATATATTTCGTGTCCGAATACGAGGTGTGGCTCTTAAACAACGAGACTGACGCTGCTACAATAAGAGTACGCATGCACGAAATGCCAGCGACCGAGAGCTGTTTAGTGTGAAGCCTTCTCTTCCGAATGCAGTGCCTCTCGCTTCTGTAAACGAATCCGTAGATCCGTAGCCTTCATTCTCATTATATTTGTTATTCTATTTCGCTAAGAAAATGGTAAGTATAATATTAGAGCAATGAATTGTAGTGAAATTTCACATGAAACTTGGAAAAAATGCTACTGAAACTTATAATTTATTGAAATAAGTGTATGGCGATGAATGTTTATCACGTGCACATATTTTTCAGTTGTTTAAGAGTTTTCAAGATGGGAGAGAAGACGTTGAAGATCATTCACGCCCGTGTCGCCATTCCATGTTAAAAACGGATGGCAATATGCAAAAATTGGGTAATCTGGTTCGATCTGATCGTCGGTTAAGTATTCGTATGATTGCTGAGACTATAGGAATTGGTTAAGAATCCGTAAAACATATTTTACACAACAATTTTAACATGCATAAAGTGTATTCTAAAACTGTGACTAAAATTCTCATGTTTGAGCAACAAGAAAATCGCAAAAATAGTTGTACTGACGTTCCGAATGTCATTGAAAAGGACCCAACCTTATAAGATAGGATAATAACGTGAGACGAATCGTGGTTTTTACTTATGATCCTGAAACGAAGCTCCATTCCATGCATTGGAAGAGCCAATTTTCAAGGAGAGCCGAAGATGCTCGAATTAGCAAATCAAAGTTCAAATCAATGATTATTGTTTTTGTTTTTTTTCAATATTCATGGGATTGTGTACCTTCATTGGGTTCCTGAAGGTCAAACTGTTAATCAACATTACTACCTTCACGTTCATGCTGAATTCTGTGAAAGAACAAGGAAAAAACGACTCAGAATGTAGAAGTACTAGTCATTCCACATTGTGTGTCAAGAGGTTTGTAGGCCATATACAGCCAAGAAGGCGATGGGCAACACACGTGAAATTTGCACTACAGGAAGAAGATACTGTGATATGCAAATGAGTAGCGTTTCACCTCATTAATGTAAAGGTGGATCCGGCAACGACACATAAAATGTGTTTAACTGAAGAAATTCTACAATACGTTTCGCATACACAAATTGCATTTGAACGTTGTTGCCTGGTGAAAAATTGTTGGGATTTCTTGTGTAGGAAGGACAAATACTTAACAGCACTTTTCTGACTTTGACAGAAGTCCAGTTGTAGCCTACCAGTATTGTGGTTTATCAAATTGCAGTATTATTGCCCGCGTCGGTCAAGATCATATGACTTTCTGCAGAATATGTAATCAATGTGTTCAAAATGGTCATACTGAACGCAGCGCTGTATCTCAAAAGCCCACTATCACTAACAGTCGAGAAGGCCGATATGTTATCAGCATGAATTTTCGTACAACCACGTTACGAGCTTTGAGTCAAGAAATGGTATCCTTTTCAAGGAAACAAGTGTTTGCGCGATCAGTTCGACTACGTTTGCAGCAGCATCGACTGTCAGCTTGGCGACCATGGATTCAGCTACTCTTGATGCTACATCATAGACAGGAGTACTTTCAATGGTGTGATCAACTACAAACATCATTGCAGCAATGGCGTGAAGTCGTCTTCTCAGACGAATCCAGGCTCTGTTTACAGCATCATGAAGGACACATTCGCGTTTGACTCCTCGAAACGCGGAGAACGAACATTGCCAACATGCATTTGACATCATAATACTAGTCGGCTATCTGGAGTGAGGGTATGGGATACCATTGAATGCACATCTTGGTCACCCCTTGTTTGCATTGGCAACACTTAGACCAGTGATCTTTATATTCCTAAGACCCATGACTCTACCTTTAAACCCGTAAAGACCCGTGACTCTAGCTTTTCTTAGAGTCCAGCGAAACGCTACGTTTCAGGAGGATCATATATTTTTTTATTATATATTTTTGGTGTTGCATGGACCTTCCTTGATACAGAAAATTTTCGGCTGCTGCCATGGCCGGCACGTTCCATAGAAAAAGGAAACCTCTGTTCGATGGTTACCGAGTCAATGGTGACTGGCTCGTCACCATACGTCAGTAACTACAGTCGATGAACTGTGGCCTCGTATTGAAACTTCATAGGCAATTCTACCTGTACATGTCATCAAATCTCTGTTTGACTCAATGCCCAGGAGAGCAAGAGCTGTTATTGTTGCCAAAAGTATTTATTCTGGTTATTGATTTCTCAAGATGTATGCTTCCAAATTTCTTGAAAATTTAATCACTTGTAATTTCTAGTTTAATGTATTTGTCTAATAAATATCATTTTGTGATTTGTACTTTTTCTGGTGTAGCAATTTTAATGGCCAGTAATGTAGATTGCAATATATTTTAGATTTTAAAAATGTTTTGTGAAGGCCGTTTTCGAAGTATAACTTTATGTCAAAGAGTATTTTAAGCCTACGAAACGATTTAGTGCGTGTATGGCTCTCATTGGTTTTTATGAAGGTAATTAAATAATTTTATTGATAAATATATTGATATTTTCTTAATATACTGTTACAAATGTAACTTTAAAAGAGAAAAATCTTAACTAAGTCGTTGAATATATAGAATAAGGATTAAATTATTTACCAGAACCCAATTAACATTTAATTTCAATTTTTATAAGACGATGGCTCAACATTCAATTTGATGAGATGATGTACGTACAACAACAGATATATAAATAGAATATGATTCTTTATTAAAATAACTGAAATATAATCTTTTACGAAAAATTTAATCTTTGTGAAATTCCTGAGAGCTTTTCTTAATAAGGGTTTCGTGAGTTTATTGAATGAGAAATTGTATCAGAGTTCATTCATATTTATTAATTCCTTTTCATTAACTATTTGAAATGTGAAAATAAAGACATAACTTTTTGAAACTGTGCACAAAATAATTAAGTATATCTTTTTAATTTTTTTTTTAAAAAAACTATTCTAATCGATACAAGTTATTCTAAGTTATTCTAAACTATTCTAATCAATACAAGAATTCTAAGTTATTTTTGAATAAATCCTGTTTTTGTAAATTTTCTAATCGATTATTTCGAAAATTTAGAGTTTTTACTTATTTATTATAAATAATTATCTTAAATTTTAACATAACCAATATCATTGAACTTGGCTCAAAACTGGAAATGAGAAATGGAATGTTATGCAGCCAATAAATTGTATCTTTGGACATTAAAGCAAGGAAATTCGAAATTACTTTCAAATCGATAGTTTTGAAAATTAAATTTCCGTGAAAATTATAATAAAATATTTTTTCTTCTCAATATATTCCAAAAACTGTCGAAAAATTCATCTTTATATCTTATATCCAATAACTATCATAATTGTTAAGATATATATTTATATAGAGGCAAAACTGATACTTAAAAGTGTGTTCCTAACCCAAAGGCATAAGTATCTACGATCTATATTGGCACTGCTAATGATGATCGCTATGTAAGTGAAGTATAATGGTTTTTTTGCGATAAAATTCTGGCTAATATGTAATTAAATCAGCGAGGGAATGTAGAAAAATTAAAGGTAAAAAACTCAGAATGTGATATCGAGGTATTTAATTTTATGGCGTTTTTTACACCCTGGAAAAGTTGAATGTGGTATATGTCTATTAACTTCTATCACCAACAATTAAAACAATTTTTCTTTCACAAAAATAACTCAGAAAATGACATTTTATGCTTTAAGCTGTCTTTTCCTTTAAACTAATAGAGTAATAACGAAGATATATTCATGAATATAAAAAGTGATTGTGAGGTGCATTTTTTTCTACTTTGGATCTATTAAAAGATGTTAAAGGTGATTAGGTATATGATTGGATGAGTTTGAAGTGTTATATTTTTGTTCTTTTAATAGATGATGAGGAAATTAATGTAAAAAAGAGCACTATAGATATTTTTTTGAATCAGATTGTAATATCATTAGAAAGACTAATCTTTTTAAAGGCTTAATATAAAAGTGCAAATATTTTATTTTTATGAGACAGCATTATAATGAGCATTTTTATTACATTCAACAGAGTCAAAATTATTATTTTTCTTGATTTCCCAAAATTTTAAAGATGCATATAAAACGCAAAAGTACTTGCGAAAATAATTTCTGAAGCCAACACTGTGTAAATAATACTACAGGATAATTAATAATTTAAATTATTGAAAATATAACTGTAGATGAAGTTGATTGCTTATAATTTTTAAAATTTTCACAGCATGTTTAAGGACCTTGAAACTTATAAATATGTTTCTAAAATGCCATTCCTGTAAAATAATTCTTAAGGCTCTGTAATATGTTGTATCATAATAATATATAATATATATTAAATAATTGTTTTGATAAAATGGATATTTTTTGGTTTTAGTTTATCTCAATTTCGTAAAAATGAAAGTAAAATGCCGTTAAAAATACTTCAATCTTTCCTTTATCTTCTCTTTCCCAAGCTTTCTTTATCATTGATATTAGGCAAAAATATTTAATTTTAAGTGACCAATGATCATTTAGAGGAATTTCATAGCTTTGATTTGATTTGTGAAAATGTCGAAAAAAAGTCCATTTGCTTACGGATCGTTTTCTGAGAATTTTTGTATTTTTTTTTTCTTCTTATTTAAACCTAGAGGTCAGCCATGTTTATATCCAACGAGATAAACGTTTTTATTTCTTATTACACTATATATGTAAAAATAAACGCATATTTCTATTTTGAAGTTTATAATATTTTTTTATGTTATGGCTTTGTCATACAGGAAAATAAATTTCTAATACTTTCAGCAGAGAAACTGTCATAAAAGTACAGAAGATTCACAAAAGATTTATTAAACTCTTCTCTCTTATTTTGTTATCCTTTAAATTTCAGACTTCAACATTTAAAAGAGAATTAAATATTTCTTTTCGATTTTCAACTATTACACTTTACCTGCCACTTTATGCTATTTTGTCTAGAATAGTCTCATTAAGAAAATGAAATTTATGCTTGGATTTCTGCTTTCATTAATAAGTTGTAATATATATATGTATGTGTGTGTATGTATGTATAGTCTTCGTAAAACTCATATTTGCCTCACGCAATATGAGTTGTATCTTACCTACAAAAGTGGAGAAACCTATGGAAGTAAACATTTATTTTAGTTCAATGACGTGTTCGTAAAAGAGATTAAAAAATATCTTCACGATCGTGCAGAAATAAACCAAGAACTTTAAGTATGTTTCATACATCTGTATTGGAAGATGAAGGAACTAAATAAGTTATCATCATCAGGATTAAAATCAGTCACAATGTCTAGCTTTAATCAAAATTAGAGCTTTCTGTTTGAAACTTTTCGAACATCCATCATGTGAATGTGATTGTTTATTAAAGTAGCAATGAAACAAAAAGCATAAGGGCTATTGATGACGGACCTCATTATCTTGAAACTCCGTCATATGACGAGGACTACATCAGAGTGAAACTTCAATTTCCAAAAAACTTCAACACTATGCTAACGGGAGGACTTGAAACCATGATCAGATTTAACCTGCATCAGATCCGCTACTCAGTGAGTCTTCAATGGCATCAACGCTCGCACCCACGACTCGTTTGAAACACCGGCCACAAGTCAGCGGCTACAAAACATGTACTACATCTCTATGAAACAAGCAATTTGAGAGAGAGACAAATGCCATTAATGTATTTGAAGACTATGCTTTAATATGCGAACTAAAATTACTTAAAAATAATTTATGAAGATATTAATATTAAAATATTTCATTTAAAAATAATTTATTTCATATGTACAATGAATTAAGCAAAAATAAGATCTGCGAGTTTATTTGTCATGAATAAATCAAAATCTTTGAGTGAATTGATTCAAAATTAGTGTTGTACATATGATTCATATTGTATAAAATTATCTTATGGGTATTTAGATACTGATCAATGGCTTTCCATACTCATGATTAAAATTTTCTAAGCTCCTTAGAGGATCATATAAAAAGATTTTTAGTTTCCCTTCAAATCTAAAAACATTCCAAAATTACTTTATTCAATTTAAATCTAGTTACAAAACGCTGTCATTTCGCATTTATTTTATCTTCATATGCCAAATAATTATTAAATATAGATAATTTTATACATAAACTAAAATTATACACTAATAGAAATTATAGATAAAATTTATCGACTAAAGCATATTATTCTGATTCAGGGTGGTACCCGCATACATTTGAGTTATCATAACAGTTTTGTTAATTTATTGCAAAGATGTGAGGGAGTCCTGTACTATGTCTTTCTATATACGGAGCCCCGATTCATCATTAGTAAGACCATGGACAATCTTGTAAGTATTACAGTACTTTTCTAAGTACTACCACATCAATAGATTTCCAGAGTTTTTCATTTGTCTAAACCAGTATTAATAAAAAAACTCATTGTTTGTTATCATTGTTTCATTGTTTGTTATCATTGTTTCATTGTTTGTTATCATTGTTTCATTGTTTGTAGAGTCCACTGTAAAAGTTCAATTAAGCCCGAAACACTATTTTCATCAAGGGTTCATTGAGTTCAAAATAAATAGAAAGCCACAGAAATTATAAGATTTCTATACGATCTTAATTCTGAGAAACAGAGATCATTAATTTGAAGAATTATTATTTGGGAAAAAATCTTTTCCAAAGGTATTGATCAATTTAAACCTTATAGAAAGCCTATACGTATTCTTTATCCGTATAAAAATAATAGATTTTACGGCCACCCTGTGTTCTCTTGATTATTTTGCAATACATATTGCTAAGAATATGGATACTTTCGTCATATATTTTATTTCCTAGTGATCTATTATTCTAACAAAGCACAGTAACAATTTTGTCAGGTAAGCTGAAGCGTTATTTCTTCTTAAGCCTAATTCAGAATTAATTTACTATCCACTGATTTAGCGAAATATGTAGCATTTATACTCATTTTCTGTTAATTTATATTGATGAGAAATTTTCATATTCACGAAATCTTTAACAAACAAAATCAAATATAATTGTTTAAAAATATTTCATATTACACATTTTGTGACTGATGAACAAGAAGCAACTATAAGTTCTGTAATATTCTTAATTTCGTCTTCTGTATAAACATTTTTAACGTTTACAAGTATGCAAATTATACATACTTATATTTTTCATTATACACTGAACATAATGTGTTTAATAGATAATGCAAGAATATAAAATTGCTTGCCCATGATCTAGATATTTATTACATATATTAATTACATACATTACAACATGATCATTGATGTGCGTAATAAAAGTTAATAGCCCCCCCCCCAAAAAAAAAAAAAAAAAAAAAACATTATGTCAATAAAATTATAGAATGAATATAGTTTAAAACAAAAATATCTAACAGCAGTATTAAACAAAACAAACTTGGATTATTGAATAACGTGATTCCAACGTTTTCTTCTGACACAACAAAAAGTGTAACATCGCTCATGAAATATATTGCAGAATTAGATATTTTCATGCTTAGAATATTGAGGAGAAATTCAATTTTTCAAAGAAACTGAATTTTATTAAATAAATCTGCATATATATGGAGTCACGAATAATCTCATACCATCAGAAGAAAAACATATTAAATTTCAAAAGCATGTCTTGTAATTTGAAGCGTTAAGATTTATCGTA
>BMAW01097180.1:11876-27412 GCA_019974015.1 Nephila pilipes
ATATATATATATATATATATATATATATATATATATATATATACATAGTAGTGGCACAATGTTATCTTTTCAGATGAGTCCCGGTTCTGAGTGTAGTATTCTGATGGCCATACACGTGTCTGGAGGCTCCGAGGCGACCACTCGTTGCCTGCTTGCATTCGATATTCGGCATAGGATCCCTGCACCTGGTGTGATGGTTTGGGCAGCCATTGGGTGAAGACATGTATATCTTTAGTTCGGATAAACGGAAATTTAAACGTAAATCTGTACATTTAGGACATTTTACGTCAGTGGTTGTGCCTTATCTTCAAGACCTGCCAGACATTATCTTCCAACAAGATAATGTAAGACCGACCACGTGTTGCACGTCATGTTACGATCCTCCTCGAAACTCAGAGTATTAGACTGTTGCCCTAACCTACACGGTCTCTAGACCTGTCATCCATTGAAAACATATGGTCATTGTTTGCTAAGAGACATGCTCTCCAACCCCTATCCAGCTAATACAGTTGATGGAGTTGGGCATAGACTTGAAGCAGCATGGAATGAGGGACCCATTTCTCCATGCTTAAACTCAGTTCGACTCCGTGCCTAAACGTGTAAGGACCGTTTTAGCTGCTAGGGATGGCAGCTATTTTTACTAATTTCACACTTCTGTAAAGTACCAAACTGGTTGCAAATTTAATCATTTTGTCTGCATGCCGTACTGTTTACGTACAATAAATATTTTTTTTTGTATTTGCTTTCCTTCATGGTATTGCAATTTTAATAGCCTGCAGTATATAAATATATATATGTATATAAGTGTGTGCGCGTATATATTAATATACAGGGTAACCCTTAACTCATGGATCATGTATTTATAGAAGGTACAACACGCATAAGAGAAGCAATTTGTACATAACAATAAGAAAAACTCGCTGAAAAAAAGAAATAATGAGGAAATAATGAAAAAAATACATTTTATTTACATAAATGGGAAAATCTTGTTAAGAATGGTTTGGTATAGTTAAATGTTTAAGCTTTCGACTACGCACATTAACAGTAATAAGGTACTGGAAGAGTTGTTGCAATGAAAGGTGTGCATTGTTTAGGTGGGTATTGTGAAAAATTTCCTTATTGACTAAAACTTACTACCCCATCGACTAAACTGCATGATGTCTTTTTGGACTAGGTATTACCAGAATTACTTGATAATGTCCCAGGTTCCCTTAGAAATGCTACGTCGTTTCAACACGTCTGAGTTCCATTCCATTTCACCATTATAGTGCACAATTATCTCAATTCCGCATTCGATCTTTGATAAATTGAACGAGATGGACCGGATGTTTAGCCAGCATGTTTACCCGTTTTATGAAGTATCGATTTTTTCTTAGGGGGATACCTAAAGACGCTCATCTACAAGACCTCCAGTGCCCTTTCGTAAGAAATTCAGAGAAAAGCTTCAATCGCTGCTTCAATTGTTCAAGAAACAACTGGAACCTTAAAAAGGGTACACCATTTACTTTCTAGACGCTACTAGATTTGTATTTATGTTGATATTGGAATATTTGAGTGCTTACTGCAATTATTAAAACAAATAAAAAGTTTTTTTTTCCTATTTGCTCTTGATTTCCTTCAACACTTTTAACCGTTGCGATAGATGAGTGGCCAAGGTTACGAACTCGAGGCGGCATTATTTCCGTAGTGTCGTGGGACCGAGTCCTATGTTTCTAGACGCGCCGACTGAGGCAAATTCAATCTGATAAAGACTCTATATCCTCCCATTGGCGTGGTGTTGAAATTTGGAGAGATGTGCCAACTGAGGCATCATCCTCATCACTTGACCAAAGTACCAAATTACTCGGTCCTTTGTCAATAGCGCGATTGCTATTTCTAAATGCGTTGTCAATGAAAAATTAATCAATCAAACCAAAAAATTTCATTTCTGATACCACATTGTAGTATAAATATGCTTTTTTATGTGTATTTTAACATTCCCTAAGAGTTTGTACCATGAGTTTAGGAACATCCTGTATATATATATACATATATATATATATATATATATATATATATATATATATATATATATAATTTTATATTATTAAAATAATTTAAGCACAAACTCATAATAATGATGTTTGCAATTATCCGGCGATTTAAGAAATGTATTAGTAGCACAATAAGCAGTAAAAATACAGAAAAAAAATTAAAATATTTAAATTCATCGATGGCTTGATATTTTTACAATTGTTTTGATAAAAAAAATTTAAGAAATTACACCCGAAAAGGCCTATTTTTGTTTTCAGTGGAGGCAATGTATTCATTACAAATAAAAGGAACTTATGGATATGATCAAAGAAATATTGCAGCAATATCTTTCAATATCCTCAGAAAATTCTAAGACATATTTTTCTTTCAAGACTATGTCTAGATAAACGAAATCTCTCACTAAAGTAATGAAATTTCAAATGCAGCCGTGAAAAATAATTGAAAAAGAAGAACCCTTCTCACAACATCAAAGATCTTACTGCAGTTTTTTACTAAGCTTTAATTTGATGAATGAAATATAATGCATAAAAATGCTTTTCTCATTCTTCTGAAAAGATTTTCAAGACAACCAAAAATCACAACACCCGGATAGTTGAAAATATGAGGAAAAAAGAAAAAACTTCTTTTGTTGTTCAGGAGAAAAAAGTACGAAAAATTTCTTCTCAGCTGGCTATTTTATTTTAAATCCACTCTGTAAAAATTATGAAAAAAGGAGAAATATGCTTAAAATTAAGAACTTTTTTCCTTAAGAATATAAACAGCTGTATTCAGACTCATCCATTTTTAACAAATGCGACTTTTTAGTCACGAAATAAGGCATCTTAGAAATATTAAAAGACAGTATAGTTTATTCAGAATAGAGCACAAAGCTCAGGATGCAAAGAATTATAGAGTGACAGTGTTCAAGTAATTTCAGCTTTCAAAGTAATGAATAAATTTTTTCCATTTTTTCAAAAAAATATGACTATATTTTGAGTAAATCTAATTGCTTCGATAAACTTGATTTGCATAATTTTTCTGTGTATCTTTTGAAGAGTGTGAATTGGTAGCCAGTAAGAATAAGTAGAAAGTTTGGGTTCACAAAAATGCCATATTAAAATTTCATTGCATAAATTTACATGCAATTTTTTTAAAAAAAAAAAACATGGTAGATTTGATTTATCTTGAAAAACATGAAACTGAATTAAAGTATGTAAGTAAAAATAAAGTTAAAAATAGAATAGAGAGCATGCTTATGGAAATATACACTAAGCATGTGAACAAAAGATGAACACCAAAATGTATGCTAAACAATTTTGAATATACCAAACACGTTATTTCATTCTCGAATCAAGTTAAGACTTAATTACATAAATTTCAAAAAAACATGTCTTGACAAATTAAAAAAAAAACTGCGTGGTTATATGCTATTTGGTATTTTAATTAGAGTTCAGAGCTAAGGAAATCAAAGCAGAAATAATAACACGATGAAACAAGAGCGAAAATGTTTGTTTGACGTTTCAACAAACAATTATTGAAACCGTTTAGTAAATTACCCCTTATTCTAGGTAATTTCATATTTTTGAATAGTTATTGGAATTTTTAATTTTGTTGAGCAAGATATATTCAAGAAATAAATTTAATTCAGGCAGTTATAACTGCAAAAACTATCTCAGAATCGTTCTATGAAGTATTGGCGGTTACTCAAGGTTTAACCCTTTGTCTTTGGAATATGAAATTCATAAAAATTAAATCAATTAATGCTAAATAGAATTTAAAATAGTATAGTTAATTAATCTAGTGTTAAATGTATGTATATCAGTTTTATAAATGCTAAGAATGTGAGTGCATTAAGGCGGTAAAAAAGTAAAGTTTTCAAAAAATAAAATGCGCTCGTTGATAGATTAGTACATAGCGACCTCAATAGGATTGATTTGTATGTGATGGACAAAGTAAAATGATTTTAGCATTTATACTGAAAGTAAAATGAAAAACAATTTCATAGGATCCAACTTCGACTTTTCTTGATTCGCTCTGTTTAAAGTACCATTGGTAAAATTACATTAACATAACTAATTTATGTATATTGTTTTTCACCAAATATTTCCTTCAACAAGTGTAAAAGATGAAGATTTTCTGATTTGCATGTATCTGTATCAAATGGCAAGCTCTCAAATTATAAGCCTTCTAGAAATACGCATTCATTTTTTTCTTCTTTAATTTTTTTTTTACATTATGCATAAGAATTTTTCTTTCAATAGTGCCCAGATATTATATAGAAGAATGATCTCGTATCGTAAGCAGTAGCTAAAATAACATTCGTGAATGAAGTAAATATTCAATTCTAATCCTGCCTTCTCTCAAATATTTGTAATTAATAATCAACATAGTATCATTTTAGGTTATGCCTATAATGAGCAACTAGAATCTCTTGGGGATTAAAATAATGAGTACTATCTAGAACAGCTTCGACGTAACTATTCCTTTGAAAGATTAGAAGGTATTCTATCGGTAAGTCATTTTATAATTTTCAGATATAAGTATGCATTAATAGAAATATTCCGCCCCATTCTAGTAGAACTCGAAGAATGTAATTTAAAATGATTCAATGATAAATTCAAATATGGTTTTCTATGATGACTTGTTTTAACAATCTTCTATCTTCAAGAAAACAGATATGTTAAATTTGATCCTTTTGTGAGGTGCACGTCTTATGAATCAGATATTTCTTATAATAATAATATTAACTATCTATTTACTGAAAATAAAATTTAAAAAAAATTAAAAGTGTAAAGGTTAATTTTTTGTAATTTCCGTAGGATTCACATTTGAATTTATATTGATGTAAATAAAAATGACTTTTATTCATTACTTTATTTGAAACATTTGCTTTCTATCTGCATTCTTTGTATTCAGCTTTAGTAATATGCATCGGATTCAATGGGAAGAAATAAATAAGTCACACACTTATCTACAAGCTGGCGACCCAAACAATGATACGACAAACAGGAGATCACGACCAAGGCTATCGATTTGCATCGATAGAGGTACCTTGTGGAACAAGCCTGTGAATCTATAACTCCTTTATTCGAGTTACCACGAAGGCAGAATTTGGTAAAGATTACTTCTTTATTTTACTGAATGGTAGAGTTGCAATAAAATGCCGATTAAAGGCGAAACAAGTGTTGAGGCTTAAGTTGAATATGTGTTGTGTTCGAACACTAGTTGCGATTGGGGCAAATAATTTTAAGTTATTTTTCATGCAACTTGAAGCCAGTATCAGGATCGGGTGTTACGGTTGAGAAAATTGAATTTGATTATTTGGTTACGATTCTGGATTCTGAAACATTTTCACATGCTACGGTTACAGCATATTAATAACTCCTACACTCTTACACAGCACTTAATACTTTTTTGATGACATAATTTGCGATATCCCGCTTTAAAAAGGTGAAAACTTTTATAGAAAATTTGAAATTAGGCAATATATATCCATTTGTACTACTCAGGCAAGTGTGCAATTTATAGAGAACCATATGAACGAAGCTTTTCTAAAGAACATTTGGATGAAAAGGTATCCGTCCCATGTTCAGGCTGTTTGAGTTGTTCGCTCGGAAGGGCTTGACAAATAAATGGAGGAAAAATTATATTAAATTTTCTCTAGAAATGGTTAATTCTGTATCTGATGAAGGTTCAGCTTCTGGTCATGTCAATCGCAAAGATAAACATTTGTCAAAATTATAGTAGCATACAGATGAACTTTCTAAATTAATTAGGTCGAGATCAGGGCATACTTCGTCGAGACAGCACCGCAGATCTAGAGCTGGTATTCAAAATCATTCAGATTGGCAATACAAATACAATAAATTGATGAAATAAAATAAAGTTTAGTTTAGAAATAAGAGGAAAAGAGCACAGAGGTGTGTGCTGCCTTGCATATTTAATCTAAGAAAATCTCGGATCACTGTCTGGAGTACAACAGCTTCTGTTTTTAAAAGTCTCAAACTTTATGTGACTGATTTAAACACTCATTCAGGTTTCTAATCAATATGGGTAGTTACGTTTCTTGTTATCCTAAATCATTTCTATTTAAAGAAAACTGAAGAGGGTATTTTCTCGTTATGTTGCTAACGGCTCAATTATTGAAATATTCGTTTCGAAATTAATGACTATTGATTTAGTTTCAGACATATTTTATGGTGTCCCTTAATTTTTACAGGAGTTATAAAACCCATGATTGATGTTGATTTTCAACAGTATTTTGGTTTGTTGGTAGACCTAAATAATGAATAAATTTTTAATTTGGAGTGGAGAGAAACGTGATATGCGAGTATAAAACGGTTATAAAATAAGAAAACAATGCAAAAGAACGATAACAATCACTTTTATTACCAAAGGAACAACTGAAAAAAAAAACAGTTGAAGTAAAAAATGATGTTGCAGATTAATAAGGTGTGCAGTCATCTCTGACAATCAGGTATACTACGCTATGATTTCCTATGATATTTACTCTATAGGATTCAGATCACGCGAGTGAGCAGGTCAAGGTATGCTTTGGATATTTTCCATTTCGCAGAAGTCAGTGTTCATCATGATGCCTGGCAACACCATACTACCCTTAGCGGAAAATATCTTTCTGTGATGTTTCCCCAGTGAAAACATGTTAGCCATCTTCGTCATATTATTAGGAGATGAAAATCAGTGTTCAGACCAATGTGAGATTCGTCACTTTACATCATATTGGATCCATGTCCCTAACTCCTGTACTGATGCTCTAAATTTCAGTTTAAAGGAGCGGGTTTATGCGCAGATGTGAAGGCAATGCAAACTGCTGGTCGTCTGGCATAGATATCTGCATGACTGAGTGTCATGTAATGAGTTTGTCTGGAAACACGTACTCCTGTGTCAGCTGGGAGTGCTAACCCTAGTTCTCTGGCACAACTGTCCATCTGACGTTTCATGGTTATTGCTCGATATTGGTCTTGGTGAATGGTTGTGACTTTTGTCTGACCCGGTACTGGTCGTCGGGTGATATTTCCCGCACTTTGAGACTTCTACCACAGTCTTGAGATCACACATTGAAGTACATTGAGAATTTGAGACACTCCTTCCAGATTCAAGTATTCCAACAATTCTTCCTTTCGCAAACATATCCATTTATTATTTTTGCACCATCATTCGTTTTGTTGAATCGTTAACAACAATCTTATGCATATAGTTTTCACGAAACATGTCTGAACTGTTTATGACGAGTGAGCCAGTATATCTGCATTCCGACTTGTACAGGAGTTTTATGCATGGATGCATCAACTGAAATGTTTTGTATGAAGACATATCTTAACCATCAACAAATGACTTTCCAGAAGTAAATTCGATCAAATTCAGCAATATCTATTTTTTTTTTTTTTGGCATTTAAAAAATGTATTTAACTTTTGGACACTAGTGTACTTGGGAATTAATAGTAAGGATATGGTTAAAGCAACGATCAAATTTCACAAACTTGCGACCATTAGCCATTACGTCATTTTTTGGGCATAGTGAATTATTACCATAGCTTTAAATCCAACATTGCATCTATTTTGTCACCGTTAAACAGTCTGCTAGTTAGTGAAAAGAAGAGGGATAAAAGCGAAGTTTAGTAGAGTATTGAAACTGAACAAATGTTTCAGGATGTTAAAGATGCTACAACTTTAGCAACGCTATTGTATCATTCTTCTATTGGTGTAAAATTAGCACTAATTACAGATTGTAGTGCCTGCGACATGAGGAAGGGATTTCTACAGGACACCTTTCATTAAGATCCTAGTCCTCTTAATTTCTTTTTAAAGAAACTCGCCTGCCCAGGTCGACTTACTTAGGTGGCATGCAGTGCCCTACCACATTTTAGACACATTAAGACATTTTAGACATTGTTAAAAGTAAACATTTTAAGCTTGTTTGTGGATTACAAGCCTTTACGTTTTACTTTTATACAGAAACATTAGAAAGCTCTTTCTAGACGTTTGAGACAACTTGATTTCATTTCACAGTTCATTAGCACACATGGGCTTACTTTATTTAAGTGAGTACGACCACCATCGACCCTAGGTATCTTAGCGATAATCTTCCCAATAAGGTTTACCATTTTTGATATATACGGGTGATACGTCCCTTGGATACCCAAGAGTCCACTGGATACCCTTTCTTGTCATCCAAATGTTACCTATTTCTTCCCTTTTTTTTGTCTAGATTACAGGTTAAACAAGTTTTGAGAGCAGCGTCGCCAGATTTGGATGTTACGCCATAAATGCTAACGGTAACTTACTCACTTGCAGTCCACTACGGACAATAAATACCTATCTGGTATGGATAATGCATCTTGGAGGATACTTTGTCTAAAATTTGTGAGATATATTTTTCACCTCTGTCTGACTTAGATCTATCGGTGAATGTGCATGATAATGATGAAGGATTCAGATGGGTATTGGATGGTAACACGAAATTCAGTGTTAATTTACCAATGTACAAAATGCCGGTATGTACCTATATTTTAATAACTCTTCTAGTGTTTTTTTCTTATTTTGGTTAAGCTGTAGACGTTTTGAAGATATGCATGGTTTACCGCACCTAGGACTAAGCAGTACTGAGTGACTAGTTGGTTCGATGTACGTTTGGTCAAATACAAATGCAGATAAGGTATTTTGTTTAAGGTTTGCGCCAATTATCAATGGTCGAATGTGTTCATTTGAATATTAAAGCTCCTCTGGTAGATTTTGTAGTCACCATTGAGAGGAGATTGTATGTCCATTTGAATATATTATTAAGTTGTATTTTGTACGTGGATATAAGTACTGTTTAATATAATAGATTGGTTTATAAGGAGGCAGAAACAACATTTATGCCCGACATGGAATCGGAAATGGTAGCCAGGGCTTTTGTGAATACTTTGATTTCACAGTGCGATACGCCTCAGAGGCTTACATGCAATAGGGACAAGCAATTGGAACCAAGGCTCTTTGAAATCCTATCACGGCTCCTTGGATCTCACTTATCTCTTGCTGCATCTTACAGTCCACAGTACAACAATATAGTAGAACGACTTCATGGTTCATTACAGTAGATTTTGTCTTGTCATCAAGCAGACTGGCTAGATGCATTTCCTCTCATCCCATAAGGTATCCAAATAGTTCTACTCGAGGATCTCAATGCAGCAGCCCATATAATCCAAAGGCATAAAATAAAATTCGTAAGATCAAATATTATCTCTGAGAATATTACGCTTAATTTCGACTTCGAATTTACCATACCATGTGTTGGATCTCCTTCCAAAACAGATTCTCAGTTTATTAAAATTTATTTCTCATTACGCTGCATTAATTCATAGTATTAGAATGAATATCTTTATGTATGTAATTCTGCGACTTTTGAATAAATAGTAAGAATCACGTTATACGAACCATTTTTTCAGATTTAACTTCCATGCACGTCACAATAATATTCTTATTACCATAACCTTAATTAACATCTCCTATCATTCTGTGTCCTCCCTCACTACACATCAGTTTATATCTGAACTTTGATTTGCATAACGCGAAGTTGAGCTCTTTGAATCAAGTAGCATCCAGGAAATGTCCATAAGGACAGTTGACGAGAAGTACACCTCGTATCGCTTCCGATGGATCTGCTTCTGCTTCATTGAAGATGAATTCTGTCTCATCGGGGTGGAAAGTTATGACGATATATGGGATACAAAGGGCGCTTTCTCATGGACTTCCCCAAAAAGTAAAAATTGATTAAGGAACGATACAAAAGTATTACCCCACTTCCAAATCATAACTCAGGTACTTTTTGAACCATCCTCGTATATATAAATTACACACTAACTGAGTTATATTACATATTTACCATTTTCTTAAATAATACCTTAGAAATTCAAAAAAGCAGATAGTTGAAAATTACAAAATATTGAAGGAATTAAACAACACTTAAGACATTTCATACGTGTTTATGTGTTTGGAAATGTTGGAAAAAAATTTAAGTAACTAGACTATGGAAAAAACTGCTCTTAAAATAAAGTATCTTGAAGAAAACCTAAAATAATAGCAAACAATGTACCATGTGTGTTCCATTATTAGTGTAAAGAACTTAACCGAAGAACATAAAAACAAGATTCTATCGCATAAATCTTTCAAAATGCCTCGCTTTCACTTACCTGCATTTTCAGCATTTCCGTTTCCCGTTCGATAGAAAGGTAGCCTTTTTTTATGTGTATGGTTAAATAATGATTGCGTGGATGTAGGGATTGAAGCCTAATTGTAAGAGAACAGAAAAAGAAGGCAGCGGCACGTAACCCCTTTATTGATCAACTTACATGCCACAAGCAGGAAAGCTTTAGGTACATTGTAGTTTATGAAATAAAACTAAATTGTAGAACTCCTTTTTTTTTTCTTTTTTGAAGCATGAGGTGAGTTTTGTAAGGTATGGAGTAAAAAAAAATTCAGGAAAAGAGTTTTTTCAATAGTATTGATAGAAAGAAAATATTACGTTTAACTCTTTTTTGTGTTAGTGAGGAAAACTAAATTTTATTAGTGTTAACGCTTCTATGCTAGAATAAATACATTCTATAATCACAAACTTAAATTAATATAATTAAAGTACTATCTTCTTGTATAATAATTATCATGCGTAGTCAAAATATTGTACATATATGTGTATGTGTATGTATACATTTACGTATATAATAATCTCCTAGTGCAATCAATCCCGAGGACTTTAACTCATTTCGGTCTTATAAAATTATTACATATCTATTATTTATTATCTGTTTAACAGAAGTATCATTCATAACTGTAACTGTTTAATATCGTTGCATCATACGAAAGGATGACGCGATTAGATTGGCCAATCCAAGAGCAACATCTAATCACGGATAAGTGGACGACTTTGGAAGTTTAAGAGGACATTCACAATTAAGCAAGTTAGACAAGCTTGAGGACACATCAATCCTAGCAGCTAATGTCGTTTTAGCAGTACCTGTCACCCCTAGAACGTGCCATATTACCTTTGTGCAACCATCTTTGCAGTAGAGGTGTGTGATGGACGCGTGTAGGTGCTTGTCTGCTACCATTTGGCAAGGGAGCAATCTGCTGTTATTAATCCAATCACCATTCCCCTGGAATACTCGTCTGCATGCTGGAAGTTCTTCGGTCTTCGTAGTCCTGGCATTCTCAGTGCTAAACGATTCTTTTGCGAAAGAAAAATTATATATATGTATATATATATCACATTCTTTTTATAAATGCATCTCATTATGATTAACAAACAGCATATATGTATTCTGTTTCCCGTAATTAGGAAAAGGAAGCGCAAGCTCAGAAGTCTTTCTCATCTGTTGATTGAGATTCAAAAGACGAGGTCTGTAACCAATTGCTATCGTGTTGCTTCTAAGTAAGATGTTAATCAATTAATCCATCTTTGTTTAATTATTTTTCGTACTACGGAAAAATCCATTTTTGTTGCATAGAAAATTGCATAAAGGAAAGTTTGTTACCGTAAGCCACACATAGCCTTGATTTAATCCTTAACCTGAGTATGTATGTTTTGTTTTGTTGTGTATCCATTTATTTATACAATTTCTTAAAATAGCTATTTATATGTTTATATTATTTATTATTTCATTGTTGAATTTTGTTTTATTTAATTTTGTTGGTTTCAATTGTACTTTTTTATACATATTTTCCTAATAAACACACAGACACGATATATATATATATATATATATATATATGTTTGTATGTATGCATGACAGCATTAAATTGTGTGTTTCACTTCCTCAAATAATCGATTTTCTCTCATCTGTATAGATTATTACAATTGCAATTACTCTTTTCTGATCTTCATATGTCCGTTTTCGGAGTTTTATTTTAAACTTTATTTTTAGAACTTAATTTTTACTTTATTATACTATTTGTAATAATATTTTTTTTTCTTTATTTTCTTTTTAGTTTGATTTACTCTATTAATTTTAATAGATTTATATAATTCAGTTAATGTTAATTAATGTTAATATAATTTACCACATATACTATTTGTAATAATAATATTTCAGTTAATATAATTTACCAATTATATTGAGAGAATTTAAATTTTTTTCTTCGTTAGTTATATGGTTTACGTTTTCTGATGTGCTTCTGGGAATAAGTTGTAGCAATTTTCATAGGTATTTTAGTATATGATTTAGTTTTCTCAGCTATGTGGTTGTTTATTATTAGAAGATTTGATTAGTTAGAGAAATATTTTAATACGACTGAGTTTTTGCAGTTTCCAATTGGATATTATGCATACAAAATTTGTTCATATTTTGATTCTAATCTTTGTTCATATAGTAAGTTTGATAGTTTTATAAATTCCTACATTTAGAATTACTATTTCGATCTCGTGTACTCATTTACTTTATTTTGAATATTGTAAGTATGAATGTTATGTAAGCTTTTGTACTTTCGCAGGGCTATTTATAACTATAAGTGAAGCTATTCTGAAACTTTAAGTGAAATATTTCTTGAACCAACATTTCAGTATTTTATTAGGTATATACTGCAGTTAAAATTATGTACATTATCGAGCGGATTATGTACATTTAATGTGGCTTAATGTGTGATCATATCATAAGAGTTTTCTTTCTTTTTTTTTTTTTTTTGCTGATAATACAGTAATAAAAGAGATTTATCTAGATATGCTGTTCAGTGAAATATGATTGTTGGTGTTGCACATATGAAGGATGTGTATCTGCGTAAATGCTGCGTACCTGGTTCCACAAAATAAATCTGATGAATTTTTGGTGGTGAGATTTGTTTTTGTTGTTTTTATGATACAGCGCCATCTGTGGTGATGTTGGAAATTATTTTTATTTACACTAACAAAACTTTTTACCGTGGGAAGTATTTGGATTTAAATCACCCTTTAGTAAATTAATTATCTTACTTTATTAAAATTTTTCAAATGTGTGTGTGTGTCAGACACAGTTTTGATTCACCCAATATTATCCAAATGATTATTCTGCAAAACAATTGATCCTTAGATATATAATGTTGTGAACTGCAGACATTAATGTTGATTTTTTTTCAAGAAATTATTAACTGAAGAAACTCGCAATATTATAAGGTCTTAATTATTATTATTCTGGTCTTTATTTTTCTTCTAAACCTTTTATTGAACTTCAAACCGAGTTACTTATTGAAACTAAATTAAATTAAAACGAGTCGACAGTAAACAGAGATAGGTGACTTGCTGTTTGGGAATCCTTGTTTGGAAACTGCAACTTATTTCTCATGTATTTAATTTCTAATTCTAGCCATTAATGTAACTGCCTCTTCGGAATTTTATTTCTAATTCTATATATTAATGTAACATCCACATCTGCATTTTATTATTATAACTTTTTTTAGTTATTCAGCAAATTAGGGGCTTCAGAATGTTTTTTCTCCTCAAAAAACAAAAAAAAAAAAAAAATGTTTTACTTCAGATCTATTCAGATTTTGAATTCCTTCTGTTTTTAAAGTAAATTTGGAATTTCAAATTGGCTTACCTTCATTTTATTCCAAATGTTATGGAAACTATGCTTTCCTGTGGTTATTAAGGTAAGTTAGAAGTTTCAAAATGCTTCATTTTTCTACATCTTATATCAAGTGCTAGTTAAGACTCTCTCTTCTAGTAGTTAATATATTAAGTTAAAAACTTCAGAAAGTTTTTCTAAGTTAAAGTTTTAAAATGTGATTTTGCTGAAATGTTTTTTCTTCTACTTTCCTGAATGAATAAGTGAGTTTGTTTAACTGTTTCTTGGAGACGGAGTGGCAAATAATATTTCTTTCTCTTTTTCTAAATTACGAGATAGCGGAAAATTATTTAAAATGTTATAATTCTTCGTGAAAGCTTAGTGTTAAATTTCGACGAAATAAATATAGCTATTAGACATCAAATGCAATTTTATTTTTATAATATTAATTCTTATATACACTGCTGGCCATTAAAATTGTAACACTATGAAGGAAAGTAAATACAAAAGAGATATTTAATACACGAAAACAACATGGCATGAAGACAACATTATTAAATTTGCAAAAACTTTTGGGGGTTATAGGGGTGCGAAATTAGTAGAAATAGCTGCCACCCCTGGCAGCTAAAACGGTCCTTACCCGGTTAGGCATGGAGTCGAACTGGGCTTGGATGACAGAAACGAGCAACTCGGACCACGATGATTCAAGTCTATACCACACTTCATCAAACGTATAAGCTAGAAGGAGGTGGTGAGCTAGTCTCTTAGCAAACAATGGTATGATGTTTTCAATGGGTGACAGGTCTGGTGACCGTGAAAACCAGGGCAGCTGTCGAATACCCAGTGTATCGGATAAGATCATAACATAACGAGCAGCATGTGGTCTAACAATACTTTGTTGGAAGATGGTGATTGGCAGACCTCAAAGATAGGGTACAATCACTGGACATAAGATGTCAGAAATGAACATATCTGCTTTCAAATTACTGTCGATCTGAAGTAGAGATTGCGTGTCGTGTACCTAGCAGATACCCAAACCATCACACCGGGAGCAGAGCTCCTATGCTTATATCAATTGCAAGCAGACAACGAACTTTCTCCTTGGACCTCCAGACACGTATACGGCCGTCAGAATCTTGCACGCAAAAACGGGACTCGTCTAAAAAGTTGACATTGTGTCACTCCTGTATCCAGCGTTGTCTTTCAGAACGCCAAAGTCGCAGTCTCACTCTGTACTGCATTGTGAAGGGAAGCCGAAGTAATGGTCACCGTCTTGACAGACCACGCTGCTGCAAACAAAGTCGCACGCTCCGTATGAGCGGATACTGCGGATGCTGAAAACTTACGTATTTCCTGACTAATGGTCCGTGGTGTCGAAGTCTGGTTTTGCACGGCCAACCTGACTGAATGTATGTCCTCTCGGGAGTGTGTCATAGGAGGGCGTGGATATTCTGCATGACGTACAGTATGACACTCAGGAACCCATTGATTGCATATTCACAAGACAGGGTAGGATTTCGACGGGCAATATCACAGAAGGATAATTTACACTCTCGAAAGGCAACGATCTTGCCTCTATGGAAATCCGACTCTTGCTGGTAATAATTTCATCTTATTCCAGGCATAACAAGATATTGTGAAAAAATTCTAACCTTACAAAGTGGTTTCCGAATCGGAAATCAACTGCACAACTTTTCTTTTATGCAGTGCTTCAGATGTCGATTCTCTTTCCCGCTTTGTCGAAATGCGCTGGAATATAATCATTTTAATATCACAAAATTTTCTTCCTCTTATGTGATTTTAACTTCGTCAGATCATTTCTTCCTTCGCAATTTTTATGTCCAAGAGCGTAGAAATTTCATTTTTCCATATAACATTTAATCTTCGAAATCTAGTCATGTTTATATATATATATATATATATATATATATATACATGTTTATACATATATATATACATGTTTATACATATATATATACATGTTTATACATA
>BMAW01097180.1:43106-79468 GCA_019974015.1 Nephila pilipes
GTACTTTATATAGTAGGATGACATCATCAGGATGACAAAAGTACTTTCTATAGTACTTTTGTCATCCTGATGGAACGTCGAATGCTGCTCATGTTTTTCGCTATTTTCACCCTCTCAATTTGGTTTGCGGGTCCATGTTCTATAGTAAGCTTTTATCCTCTAAATGCCATCCTTCATCACTCTGAATTTTTCGAAGACGCTGCATAACAGAAAATACATACCTACTTATATAGAAAGATCTAATAAATACATATTTTTTAGCTATAATCTCAAGAATAAAGTATAATAAGTAAAACTAGTTAATCTAAAAACACTCCGGCCGTTGGTATTATCTTCTGAAAATACAGAACTTCGTAAAAAACAATTATAATAAATTCTGTCTAATGACTAAGTAACCAATTATTCTAGGTATGAACAATTTAGTCCTTTTTCTTTACACCATTTTAAGGAAAATAATGAGATGTAAATTTTGCATAGACAACAGAAATAATAGGTATGATGTCCGCACCGAAAAGTAAAATCTTAGAATCCTTCTTTCTTTATTAATTATTATTTAACATTTCCGGCGGTTTATCAATATCAGAACTTTTGATTACATGGTTTTCTAAAGTCTCACCTATATTCTGACGTTAGCAAATTAGAGGCTAATATTACTGAGATAATAACAGTCGATTTAAGCTTCTGGTGTCCTTCAAAGTGCAGGAATTTTGAACTTTGTTGCGACGCACACACACACACACACACACACACACAGTTGTTGATTCCATATTTTTTTCTGCTACATTAATTCTTTTCCTCGAAATGATGCAGCGAAATTAAGAACAGAAATCTTAGGATTAAGAATTCCGAGTTCTTGTTGTCCCCCACTGTTATATCTTCACTCAAATATTTCCGGAAAGTTGTGTGTGTGTGAAATATGTCCAATAATTTAATATAAATAGTGTACTCATTAACTAGTCTCTTTCATACTTGTAATTGACATATATTACTTGTACAAAATCTATTAACAGAAAAAGTTTGAGCATAAAAAATAAGTTTGGCGTTAAATTATATCTATCCCTCAAATGAGAATCAAGTAAATATGCACATTTCTTAATTCAAATCTCTTCATTTGAGATAGGAACTTTATTCATCAGTTCGGTGCTCCATACAAATTATTCTTTAGAGAAATGTTTTATGTTATAGTGGAATCCACAGTTTCTTTTTACCTTTAGCAGTAGAATGTATTAATCTAAAATCGTATATTTGTACATAAAAGTCACAGTTAAGAAAATCTTATTTTAATTCTAGAAACTATTTTATCAATATAATAATTTACATTGAAGAAGATATAAATGTCGCAGAAGAAACATAACTTGTCCTTCGGAAAACTTAATCGATATAATTTACGTTTATTTAGTTAATGTTTCTGTGGAATACTGATTTATGAATTGAGATATTCAAATAATTTAAATTTATGTTGTTTGTTAATTTTACTATTTTTGTTTTAAGCTCAAGAAAAACAAGACATTGAAAGTAATATTTTTCATTAGAATCTGTCTCTTCTGTAATATTATATAAAAATGAAAGAAAATCTCAATCAAACATACTTATATATTAATATAATAATACCATCGTGAATATGCACTGTAATTCAAATATAAAAATAGTGAAATCAGTGGGAGAAATAATTTACAATTGATTGTAAATCTATGTTTTAGTCGGACATACAATAAGTATTTTGAAGAGCTTATGTTTTATTTATTATGTGGGGGACAATTTTCATTATCTTAAGACAACCAGACAAAACACAGTTTTGTATTGAAATGTAATTATTTTTCATGATAAGATTCTAAGACTCTTTTCTTTCTTATTCCTTTCCTAATTACTTCCAGAATTTTAATGACAAAATTTTGATAAAAACCAAACAAATTCAAGTAATTTTCAAGTTATGTAGATCAATGCACAAGAAATTGAATATTTAATTTATATTTTGAGACATTAAAAAACATTTTTAAATAAAAACTAAATATTAATACTTTTTATGATAGGTTAATACATTTTATTACAGTTTAATGTTTTTAAACATAAGCAATAAAATTCTCAGTATTTTGATTGGATTAAATCTCTAGTATTCTATTCATTTAATTTAAGTTCGTTATGAAATTTTTTTTATATTAAAATTATCAATAAATTTATATTTTATTTAATATTAAAATAAAATATGTAACCAATGGAATTGAGGTACAATTAGAGCTCACAATAGAATATTATTTTTTAAAAATACACTATGTTATATACCGAATTTCAACGTTACTTTCTGCATCGATAAAAAGAAAAATGTTTCCATTCTTAGATGATGTTTTAATATGTTTGAGATACACTACTCTTTAAATATCTAATTGTATTCATATAAACTATTTTCATTAAAACGAAAATGAAACTTAAAGCATTTTAAAAGTAGTCTGATTTTTCATCCTGAAGTCAAAGAAATTAGTTTTTTTAAATGCATTAAATAATAAATCCTATTTTACTTATCTTATCCTGATTGAACATATTAATTAATTAATTTTAAATTATAGAGTTGATTTACTTGAAGTATAATGTTCTTCTAAAGGTATTTTCCTTTTAATCAGTTAGTATATCAATTCCAATTGACTTGCGATTTGTTGACCCTGAAATATTTTACAGCATTTATACATATATTTTATTATCTTTAAATGTTCCATTTTAGAAATAATAAGAGATTTTTCTTCAGATAATTGCATTTATTGTTCCCAACTAAACATTTTATAAATTGAAATAATCAGATAGCAATGTTTTAATTAACTGATAGACGTGTGAGGCTGATAAGGAAGAATTCATTTTACGTATTATCTTAATTAAAACATATATGGAATAAAGTAACTTAATTTATCATTCGTTATCATTAAACTAATTTGTATAAATAAATCTTAAAATCAAATTTTAATGAAGAAAGGACACACACAGACATATTAAAAAGATAAATGATTTTTAAATGTTCTTAACATTAAATTTAATCATGTACAACATTACGGAAGAACATCTTAATTAACTTTTCATTCTTTTAAAGACAATGATATATAACCATGTAGCATTTCTTTGTTCTGTTGTAATAAAAACATATAACTATGTTGTTATATTTCTTTGTCTTCCACTAATTATACTAAAAGACCTTACATATTAATTAAGCAAAAGGAAGTGGCGTTATTTTTGGGGATCCTTTTAAAGACTTTCTAGAGTTCAAAAGTTACGCGAAACTTTGAGAACAATTAAACTGTATTTTTCAAAAAAAATATTTTGTTTCTTCTTTGTTATTCGTTGTTATATTTAAGTAAAGATGTGGTGAAAATGAATACATATATATAATCTACATCAGTTATATTCTTCTCAACAAAAGTATGTGTTAACTGTTAAGTTATTATTTCTACTAAATGCATTTATCGTTTTAGTAATTTATGTTATTTTTACGGCAAAATATAAAAACAACCACCATTAGCATGCTTCTATTTATTCCATTAAAACTGGAGCAATAAATATTTTTGTCATTTTTTTAGTTACAAATTTAAATAACATATTACTTGTAATTTTAATATATATTCAATCACTTATCTTTACACATATATAACATTGTACTTCATAGAATTACGCATCTCTCTCTCTGTGTATCTTAATGCTTTTTAAGATCCTTAATATATCGTTTGAGTACTTGAAGGATACAATTAACAAGTAGAATAAATTAAAATGCATTACAATTCGAAAATATTGTCAACGATACACCCCATTTGACAACTTTATTCTTGCCTAATATGGTAAAACATTTCTAAACGTTTATTGAAAATTTAAATAGTGATAAAATTCTTTCCACAAATTTCTTTAGTTCAAATTTACATAAATACAGAATGTCGAATTAATCAAATAAATTTCAATATTATTCTTAAAGAACTAAATGGTATAGGACTAATCCAATTTTACTGCGATAAAATTTAATATTTAAAACAGCTCACTAGGATATTTTAAACTTTTTAACGTATTATTATGTTAATTAATTTATTAAAAACAATTTAGCCTTAAGTAATCGAGATGCAAATTTTTTTGTTAAATTTTATTCGTGAAAAATTTGTGTATTTCTGATTATGTTAAAGACGTAGATACTACTGTAACTGTATATTGTGTTATCCGTTCGCACATTACATTATGAAAATGTGAGTCAAAAGTCACTTTACAATTTAAAATGTGAATTATCTTTGTGAAAATTAAATATTTTAGTTTTTTATCAAAATCTAAAGGGCTGGGATTTTAATTGAGAAAAATAAACGATTCAGTAACTCGTGAAAATTATTAAATGTTACTTTTCAAATAAAGGTTTTTTAGTCTCAAGCGGAGAGCATAATCACGTCATTTTCATTTATGAAGGTTACCTTCTAAGCCTCTTTCAACTCTCATTCAAACTAATCGTGATCGTGTTGAGGAAAGCATTGCTGAAAATCGAAGAGCATTGACTCGAAGACGTTTTTGAGAACTTGAAGTACCTCAATGTTCCCCTGCACCAGATGTCTTTTCTTCGGGGGTATCTTCAAGATTATGTTTAGCCCAATAGTCTTAAAAACGTTGCATAGCTGAAGATCTGAATTCTCTCAAAAGTTCGAGGGATATAACAAGAGGTATCGAAGGCTGTAATGAAAATGCAATGGAAAGGGCCCAGATTTATGAACTGAACAATGGTGCTTGACTCAGAAATATTATTTTAATTTCATATTTCAAAAAACTTTCAAAAAAATTTACAGTATTACGAGTATACGCCTAAATAATTTTATTTTATTTTAAAATATGTTAAAAGTTATATTAATTGATAAATGTAAAGTGACTTTCTCGATTTGCCCTGTATGTATATATCATTTTAAAACTTTTTTCTATATTTCACTTGGTATGTGTGAGAATGTGTGTGTCATCAAATTTTCGATCGTTAATTTAACCAACTTTCCATTAAGCTAGAGCTCTGAAACTTTGGGAGTCGCTCTTACTCGCCTAACAATGCTATATTTAGACATTTACGACAAGTTTTAACTAATATTTCAATAACTTTTTTTAAAGAACGTAATTTGTGTAGTAATCTGGTGCCATCTATGGAAGATATATTGAGTTACGCAGAGAGAGTGATCTTAAAAGCGAGAGAGATATGAGTTTTTTTACAAAGTTTTAACTAATATTTGAATATTTTTTATTAAACTTTGCCACAATTTAAAAACGTTGTTTTAAAAAACATTGGTTTTCCTATCTCGAATTATTTGTTAATGAACACGAATATATTTTTTCCCTTTAGAACATAACTAATAATTTTAAAAAATAAATAAATAAATTTCTTACATGTGAAAAAATTCAAAGAACAGTAGATATTATGAATAATGATTTATTGGTGGATTAATTTTTTTTTCTCTAAGGGAAGTATATCAAATAATAATTTTAAGTGTTATAGAGATAACAAATAAATTAAACAGCCGTAAATGTACTACTGAAAGTATTACTCTTCTTTAAGAGGTGTGTGAATAAAATGTGTATTTTTACAATCTGTTTTACTTTCTGTTTTGTATACATTATTATTCGTCAATGATTGCTTTTATTTTCTTTCAAAATATTACTTGCAGATACATCTTTAGAAAACGACTGATTTTTGTTTCGACAAAATAGTAGAGATAAAAGCATACACACACACTCACACACAAATACAAACCGAACGTTTGACCTGAATTAATTTTGCAAAGACATTGGAGGAATATATGGTTGTGTACTGATTACTTCGACAGATGCTTGTTTTTCGGTGCAGTTGCTAGTTCGTATAAAGAAAATGAAAAAAAAAAAAAAAAGTACAAAGACGATTGAATGTTTTTTTAAAAAAGAAGGGAAGGAAATGTTTGTCGAGGAAATGTCCTTGTTGAGGAAACAGGGAAAAAACATTGTAGAGATGTAAGTTAATTTCTTTTTGAGTACTTAAAATGTAGGATGTAACTACATGTCAAATAATGATATGTGATTTTTCTTTACCTGCTTTAAAAAATGGAAAGAATTTATTTTGTTATTTGTTTCAAAGTGTCATCTATGTACAAATTCTTGGATAAGTATTATGCGCTTCCATTGATAACGATCATAATGTATCTGAACAAGTTTCTTTTTTATGTTACGTTGGAAATATTTTTCAGAAATTCCTTAAAGTTTATTTAAAAAAAAGGATATTCATTATTGATTTTTGTTGACACTGTGTCTTGCTATTTTTAAAATATTAATCAAGTCAACTGAACTACATTTTGCATAATAATATCATATACAAATTAATTTTTTTCTATTTTCCTATCCCAAAGCCATTACAGATCTGTGTGTGTTTTAGTGGAAAGTACATCGTATAGAATGTCGTAATTGTTGAAAACCTATGATATTTTTGTTCTTGAAAAATAAAATTGTTTATTAACGTTGTACTTCGAAGCAACATTAGAGCTGTTGGTGATGTACCTCATAATTTTGAACCAAGGTCAAGAGACGAAAATGCCATCTCATCTGGGACTCCCTATTCCACACTTTCGCACCATCCAACATGAGTACTTGAAGCCCCGATGAATTTCACATACATAAGTCCTCTATACGATGGGTCTTTAAGTGGTATCAGGTCTTGAATTAATGGCTTGTCTGAAACAACACTGCTCATGCGCTAACCACCAAGACTACTACGCTATCTCAGCTACTACTCCGCTAATAGTCATATTCTATTTCTTTTCATAAAAGTTAATAACTAAAAGAGTCATATTCAATTTTTTTATTACGTGGATGTTCATACATGTAAATGAATAAAATATAACTACAGAATCATCTCCGAAGTTCATCTTTTTAAAACGAGTATAATAATTGAGAAGAAATATTCAAAAAATATTTACTTCTCCTACGTATCCTCATAATATCCTAGGAATATTTTTCCTTCTGGAGATATCCCTCTGGGGGCTCATTTGCTTTAACTGAGTTCAGGCAACATGCACCCAAGGGACCCCAGTGATCTTTTTCCCCTTCTTTCTTTTTCATTTGGCGTTTGGTTTTGGAGGCCTTTGTGTTTAAGGGTTCTTATGTATTGCTTAAACAATATTTTCGCTAATGTGGTTTGATTTCTATTTCTGTTTTATATACTAATAGCCGTTAAAAAAATTAAATATTCAAAAAAGTTTGTCATGTCTAATCTAACAAGCTAAGCTATCATTACCTATCTCCTGTGAGCCTAGCTCTGGCCATAAGGGTATCAGGAATATCTCTAGAAGGAAAAATACCTACCACTAAAAAGGAAAAAATCTATTATATACTACCCTGTAGTTCCTCACATGGCTTACAGGGTAGTACCTCCTTGTAGCCTCATCTGCGAGATATACTATTTGATCATGGGAACGTATCCTAGCAGAAGAGTCTTGCTATAGAAGAGTTGTGTGAATCATCGGTGGCAGGTTTAAAGAATATCCTGAAGTAAACGACACCAAAGGTTAAGTCCGTTGATTGAAATTGGCTAGGTGTTGTTGTTTCCGTCCATTGTGAGAAATCCTTCCTTGTTTCGGCTTGGTACTGTGCACCAGATGTACGTTATGGCAGATTCCTCATTGCCCAGTACACGAAAACTCTGATAGTTACCCTTGGCACATAAGAAAAGGATAAAAGTACGGGCCTGGTGGAGGCACCGATCAGACTGAAAAGAATTCGAGTTCAAAATTCGTTATGGATAGAAATAAATAAAAACTTAAAAGGAAAACAGGTATACTTTCTTAGGTAAAAATCTCTTCACTGGAGGAACATTCTAGCTCCTTAGAGTGACAAATTGACTCCTTCTGTCAGGAAATATCTTCTGTATCTCTTCTGAAAACAAATTAAATGTCTTCTTCTTTGTACCCGGATGGATGCCTTAATCTATTACAAAACACTGGAAATTTCAGTAAAATGTAGGAGTTGCTGAATTATTCTATGTTCAATATTTTGTCGTTAAAAATAGAAGGGTAATTAAAAAAAAGGATTCAAAAAAATCAAGGGATGATTGGAGAAGTAAAACACATTAAAAAGAAAAACATAAGTGATAATTTAATTGAGGTGGTATCTACTCAACATGCGCAGAACATCTTAAACTTATAAAAAGACGATTGTGAGCATTTCGCAACCCTTAATTTTTTTTAAACTCTTCGTTTCGTGTAATTTCAGAAACCGATTTACTTACGATTCTAAAATGATATACTAGAAGCCATTAAAGACCAAAACGTTCTCAACATTCGTCGGTAACAATCATTCGTATTGTTCAAACTATACCAACCAAACAGCTTATACTCAAATTTAATAGCCCAATCTTTCCCAAGTCCATTAAATTGCATACCTGAAATGTCCAATCTCTCGCTCCTTTATAAATGAAAAGGCTTGGCTATTCTATTCATTCGTACCATGGCCAGGCAATCTGTGCTGCTGCTTCTGACTTCTTTTCAAATGGACATGAAAGCAAGGAATACATTTCGGAGCCCATCTGTCCCGATTGCAAAGATGACTAACCTACATATTCACTAAATTTCCCTGGTTTGATCACCAAAAAGAATTTAAAGCAGTTAAAATAAATTCTTTTATTCCTCGAGATGAATAAAATGTAAATGAACACAACCCTACAGTTGACTTAAACACCTGTTCTAAATATTACCCTTACAGTCCAATGTGTCAACCAAAACTATAAAAATTACAGATACCGGTATACAAACCATGATAGTTAAGATAGAAGCTACCAGTAGATCAATTGTACAGACTGTAACATCTATGACCACAACTGCTATGAATAATAATCAACCACAATCAAATCTTTACCCTCTCCTTCTAACCACGCCAATTCAAATCATACACAAACAATAAAACCAAATTCATAAATTAATTGCAGAATTTCTGCAGCTAATTCACATTCTAAGAATGTAGATCTCCCAGATCTAAAAAACAAGCTATATAAAAAAAATAATGTAAAGAAACTACGCATAGTTAGGTATTATTCTCCAGGTCAAACTAGAAAACACTGTTTAAAGTATAAAAGAAAAATACATTAAAGAACTTGGTGATTCTATAAAAGCTTAAGTAATGGACGAAGACAAGATGTTGATGGATGACAATTTTCCTGAATCTTCACAGCGAAATTGAGATTTTTTTTGCCTTTTTCATTATTTTTCCATATTGTCTTTGATTTCATAGAAAAGTCAAGAATGTTAGAATAAAATTTTAGAATGAAAGAACATCATAATCAAAAACTCACATAATTCAATTCCAGTAACCTTTTAAGAAATATATTTAACAATTATAAACGTAACCAATATTCATCATTACAGCATATTCAGAAACGATATTACCCAGAAAGCTATCAGAGATGTTACTTTGCTAACATCCTACGCTTTCCTGGTCTCTCAAATCAATTTACCAACTACTCTCTAAACCATAACTGACAATTCATATTCAAACATTATTAACAGTCTGTACTTTATACCTGTATCTTAACACCAAATATTGATATCATGCGTATCATTGACCTCCTCAGTTAATTCCCTGGGTCCTTTATATTATTCGGAATTTGTAAGTCCGTAGCATTATTTAGGGAAATAGAAAACATCCCAAGAGAAACTCAAATTGAAAAGGCCATTTCAAATAATAACCTGCCTCTTTTAAAGGCACACAATAACCAATCGACTTACTTTCATTTACTTACGAGGAACTTTCATTCAATATATTTGAACAATATATATTCCCTTTCCATTTTAATTTTCGGAATATTAAATACATATCTTAATCTATACAATCAAGACCACTTTCCAATTACGTTGGATCATAAAAATATAATTCAACAAATTTTGTTTTAATGCAATAGATATAATTAAAAAGACTCTAACTGGCCTCTTTTTTTTATTCCTTGCAAATATTAGGGATATTCAATAAGTCCTTCGAAAATCTAAGAAATGGTACTCGTAGTATCAAAAACGGTTCGTTGTCAGTAAGCATCATGAATCACTAGACTGAATCACTATTATTCGTGATCATAGCATCTTTCGCACCTAAAAAATCCTTTGTCGTAACTTTTCCGGTCAATGAGATCATTTACTCCTTTTTTGGAAAAGATTCACCGGATGCAATCCAATGTTTTGATTCATTTCTGGTACATAATGATGAATCTATGTCTTACAGATGGTTACAACTCGACAAGTTAGCAATCAAATTTTTATTTAGCAACAAATGAATGCAAAATCAAGACTAACTTATGAATCAATGTAAAATCTATTTAGATTTCGTCGTTTAACAGACTGCAGCAAGCAATGGGAACAAAAATTTACCTTAATTATATCATCTATTTTCAAAAACAGGCATTTTTGAGTCACCCTCCTATAAAGGATGAAATTTTATTTGACTCACACCATTGATGAGGTTGCAGATGTCATCAATATTATAATAAATGAAAGAGCAAATCCGTCCATAAAATTGCTTCTAATAGCCAAAACAAAAAAAGTCGAAACCATGCTGGCATGAAAACTGCAGAAATACATACAAAAATCAAAGAATGGAGTGAAATAATTTTTGGTGATATCTTAACCTAACATATTTCATTTCTTATAAACTACACAAAATTATTTTTAGAAAAATCCAACGAAGAAGTAAGAAAGACGTTTCGACGAAATACATGCAAAACATCAATAGCAATATTACTGGAAAATAATTGTGGGACAGAGTAAAATGTGTCTCTGGAGTATATACAAATAGACAAAATCCAATTTTAGTTTAAGCTAACTAGACAAATTCATTTGTGAAGGACACACACACACACACACACACACACACACACACACACACACACACACAATACACACACACACACACACACACACATATATATATATATATATACACCATAGCCTTAGATCAGTCACATACTTCCGTGTTCAGATAACTACTCTGGAAATTTCATAAAAACATTGCAACGGAAAAAAAGAATATTAATTTTTTTACGAAACAATTTGACATAGAATAATAGAATAATGATTTTGCTTTACATGAATTAGAAGATGCTCTCTTTCATATACATAAATCATCTTCAAGACTAAATATCCTCATGTATAAACTCATAAATTAAAATTTTGTAATAGATTTGGAATGAATGTAATTTTTCTCACATTCGTGGAAATATGCTTTTATAATACCGATTTTAAAACCTGGTAAAAATTCCTTAAATCCCTTAAATTATTGGCCTATGAAACTCTCCAATTACCTGTATTAAGTTCTGGAACGTCCAGTTTATGTATGTTTTAGAGCAAAATGATAATTTTCACCAATTCAATGAAGTTTCGGATGAAACAGATTTACTGTTGACCACCTAGTCGCATCGGAGATATGGGTGAAAAACACCTTTATTCAAAATATATATCTTAACTCTACTTTGCTCCATACTAAGAAATCGAAATTATCGTACTTGAAAATATTGAATTCTAAGACATTCATAAGATTACGACTTAAGGTGGAACGTACAAATTTTTACTGAAAATCTTTTAGAAAGTAAATATTTTAATGTAAAAGTGGGTTCAACATTATACTTTGGGTTTTTTCAAGAAGTGGAACCGCAAGGGAATACTTTAAGTGTGTTACACTTTTCATACTTAAAACTACCAACATCATTTCGAACATACCACTATCCGTAAAAGAACTTATTTATGTTAACGATCTGTGAACTACACGCATTTCGTTGAAAGACAGCTTGAATGGGATATATGCTTAAGAACATTGAAAACAGTGCACCAAGAAGGGAGCTTCTGATTGAAATGAAACTTAATACACATAATGTGATAATTGAAATATTTACTTTTGATCCCAAAATCTATCTATCTTCGCTTACTAAAAACCTCCTAGATTCGGAATGTAATCGTTACGTTTATGAATCTTCCACTAAGCGCCGTTTATATATGGGACGCTTCCTGATTGCAGTGCCACTGTAGGGTGTATGGCCATGCTTGGATCATTTTCATATCAGAAAATATTCAATTACTTTGCAAAGTTTCACAATTGTAGTTCGCTTCCTTCTTGGCGTTATTTTCAATGTTTCTGAGTGTAAATAGAAATACAAAACGGTCAAACGAAAACGTTTTCATTTCTTTAACAGAAACTGCTTGTGTGCACTTCTGCTGTAAGCAAAGGAGTTTTCATCCTGATCCGCAAATTTATTATAACCATATTTTAATTAATGCAGTGGTTACATTGAAATTTTAAGACTCACTTTTGACAAAAAAAACTAACGTTTTGATCTCATATCTTACAACTTAATATCTCTCATATTTTACATCACCTATTCAAAGTATATACATTGACTGCTACGAATCATTTTTAATCTTAAGGTGACACCTTAGTTCCTTAATAAAATTTTAAAATCGCGTCTTCTTCAATATTTTTATTTTAAAATAAAATCTTAATTTTAGATAAAATCTTGCCAAAAAACTATCAATACCTCCTTTCCATAGAGGTGAACAGACTCTAATTGACTCATATAGGTTGTGTAACATCACTGTGATAAAGTAAATGAGGTTTTTCCTCCTGTTACAAACATAGTTTTGATTTTAAAAATTCTTTTCAAAATTTTAAGAAATCGGACTCTGCGTAAATTAGTATTTATGAACAACTTTTTAATGAATTTGTAGAGCTGATTTGGCTTGATTTTATACACATTTAAACTGATGGTTCCTAGTCAACGAATCATGTCGGTTCCTCAATTTTTAATTAAAAGTTCATTCCTTTAAACGTTCATTCCTTTTTACAATTTTACTCTTTACAATTCTTTCTTTTACAATTTTACTCTTTACAATTCATTCTTTCTTCATTATTTTAAATTTTTTTCAACATTTTACTGTTGTGATTCTCGCCATTCTTGCAGTTGGAAAATTTGTCAGGTACACATGGTGAAAGTTTTATTTTATTCACTGATTACTTAAGTGCATTATATTCTTTATGTCGCTTAAATCCTTCTCCTTGTCAATTAGTCAGGGAAATTTTAAAAGAAAAATTCTTAATATAAAGTATGAAAACATCAGACTAATATTTTGATGGATACTCTCTCACTTGGGTATCAAGGGAATTGTATCAGTTGATGTTGTTACTAAACCTGCATCTGGTGAAATCTCTCTCACCCTTTCATACTGTGATATTATGGAAAACATAAGTTGTACATAATAATAATAATAATCATTGCTGTTCATAATCATTGGCTAGATCAATGGAATTTGGAAATAAGTAATAAATTGAATCATACAAAGTTCATCAAATTTCATAAAATAAAAGTTTTCATAAAAAAATTTCTCATTGGAATTCATTTTTCTGTAGAAGATAGTACATTATTTTAATACGCTTACGAATTGGACACACAAAAATAATATATGAACACCTTTTACAAGGTGAAAATCCTCTTAAGTGTAATCACTGTGTTTGTCATTTTACTTTGAGACATATCTCGGCAGAATGCTCTGTTTTTAACTATGTTCAATTTAAAGTACTTAAATCATATAAACTATCTTTAATTAAACATTTGGTTGGGGAAAATCCCCAACCAAAGGTTTATTATTTTTTTCATGACAGTAATTTTACCCCATTCATATAATTTTACAAATCTACATTTTACTCTCTATCCCAAGTTTGAATTTTAAATTAATTTATTGGAGAGTTATTTATTATTGGTATTAAAATTATTGGTAAAAGAGTAAACTTTTCGCCTTAAATTTGGTACAATATATTCCACATGGATTCAGTAGCAAAAATTTATATAGCCAACTAATTTTCCGAAGTAACTTTTTCTCATTTCTTATTTCCACACCAAACTTTTGTACACATTATCCATAGTTTCTATACCTTATATTTCAAATGTTTCCAGTGAAATAAACGTTTTCTTTTTCCATGTATAATACCATTACATTTTACTATTTATTTAAATTTATTTAAGCTTTCCTGTTGATTAAAAATCCCTAACTTTGTTGATGTTAAACTTTGCTCATTTATTTTTATGGTTTTACTAATTTTTAATTCCAGTGATGATCTAATTTCCATGTGTGAAGTTTTCTGCATAGAAAAGGAAATCACCTGATTGTAATTTCCTTACGTACAAATAATCAATTTGAGAGGAAAGTAATTAGAATCTATGAAAGTTTTGAAATCTATGGAAGTCTACTATAAAAAGATTGCGGTGCATGTTTAATGAAGCAGTTCAAGTTGTAGTGAATACAGTTCTGTCGTAAAAGCTTGAAAACGGACTAACGTAGTTATAATAATTTTTGGAAGAGACTAAAACTGTTGATCTTTCATTTTTAAAAAATCCATTCATGTGCTCAGGAGACATTTTAAATTGACCCCTGTTTCTACTTAGGATAATATATCATCTTTGAATGTTAGCTTCTTTTCATATTCCCCTTGAATGAAAAATTCATGAAAAATTTGTTTCGTAATTTAAAAGGGTTCTTTTAGGCATCGACAAAACTTAAAGCATTTTGATAACATATCTGTGATAAATTATAATTCTTCATTAATAGCTAATAAAGTTATAAGAATATAAATAATTCCCATTATCTCATCTCAAATCTCACAAACCCATCATGTACCATTGTCTCTTTTTATTGTTATAGAGCCATTGTCTCTTTTTATTGCTCTATGGGTGGGTTGTAACACAATTAAGAATCAAAATACATCAAATACTTGCTTAGACAGAAAATAATAGATGAGAACTTAATATCACTATTCACCAAATTCGTCATATACTGAGGCTTAAAAATTTATTCCAAGCATGAAATCTTAATTTTGCTTCATCCCGACCAATCCATCTCCCTGGGAATTTAGTGTCTAAAGCGCTCCGCATATCGAAGCTGAAGTGGATCGGTGTTCCGTAGTGCTGGAACCATGTACATGCTTGTATATTGGCTACAAAAGGTTGAAGTAACTCTAGCAATACCTCTTGAAAAAATGTGAAACATGTCCTATCGTCCATTCGGAATGGTAGAAGGTATGGGCCGATGAAATAGTCACCCACAATTCCAGCCGAAGCACTAAAAAGGTCATTAATAAGAATAAATAATGTGGAATTAAGATGAAATTATACAGGGAAAGTGTAAACCTTTCAAATGTTCCATCATTACTTAGCAGAAATCCATGCGCAATGATGACACTATCAGAAACTTTAACATATATTTCCTTGCTTTTTCAGAAGAAAGTTATAAGTGAATAGCTATATACAAATTTCTAAATTTCTCTTTCTCTTAGTATTATTTGCCGATTTCAAATATTAAAGTATTATTAACGTCAGCCTGCGTCTAAGAAATCGCATCAGATAGTGCTCATCTCCGTTTCCGTAACCTCTGGACCTGGTGTGCTAATTTCTAGTTTGACGCGGGTCCACCAATTAACTTCCCAAGAAAACTTGCTATTCCATTATCGACCACAGAGGGATAAAGGGCTGAGTTTACCCATGAAACAAGCTGAAGTCCTTGAGAATCAAACCTGGGTCGGTAGAGCTTGCAGTTATTCTGGCTAACTACAACTCCCGGGGCTAAAATTTTAACTGTATATAAAGTGAAAACAGCTCTAAAAACACATGAAATCTAACACAACAAACTGTATATCTGAAGGATAATAATCTGAACCATATCAGGCTTTATATGTGAACTTTTGAAAACTGAAAGCTGAAAAGGAAAATATGATGTCGAAATAATAAACAAAGGAATATTATTCCTATGTTTTCCCAGTGGCTAAATATTATCTTACGTCAAATCATATTATATATATATATATATATATATATATATATATATATATATATATATATATATATATATATATATATATATACAAAGACATATAATTTTTATAACTACGTTTTAAAAATGAAATGATAATTCTATGAAAATATTTATTTTTAAGTTATAAAGTTTTGAATACATGAGGTATATCGCAAGAGTCTAAAATCATTTTAAATAACTTTTTCATGTTAAAAGATTTATCTACGTTATTTAATAATAATTCATTTTTAATATGATTGAGTAATGAGTAAATTTTAATGCTTAGTAATGAAATTAACTTTATCAGTCTAAAATTTTTGACATTTAGAAAATTTACAGCTTTTTTCACTGTAAAACTTTAAATTAATTTTATAGTGAAAATTGCTTAGATGTCCTAGAACTACATTTTCAATTTTTGTGTGTGTATATGTTTTTAGTTTTAAATTCCTATAGCTTCATCCATACATTTGAAAATTACATTACAGTGATTAATCTTTTTCAATCAATGTAATTGTAATTCTATAAAGTTTATGAAAACTTAATTTAATTTTCTACACAATTTTCATTTTTATTTTAGTTGTAAGTGCTGCATTGAAATTTGATTATAATTAGTGCAGCGCTAGTTTTGAATCCTTTTTTTAATTTTTATTTTAATCCCAAATATGAACAAAGTAATTAAAAAGATGGAGCATTACAAAATAAAAGAATGAAGAAGTGATTAAGAAATTACAATATAAAATTAGTTCAAGAAACTACAAAAAAGTTTATTCTAATGATCACATTCCCTGTTCGTTATTTTCTTATGGTAGAATACTAGTTATAAATGTTTTTCTCAAGTAGCTGTGGGAATTATTTGCGAACTATAAGATTAGTTGGTCAAGATTAAACATTGGTTTGTTTACAATTGTAACGTTGTACTAAATGTACTAAAACGGGATAAACATTAGTTATTGATTCAAGTGATAAAAATTCCATCAAGAATTGAAAAATTCCTCACTTCTAAAACAGACTAAAAAAACACTTAATAATCTTAAAAAAATTTAAATAGTTTTTAAAAAAAACTCCCATAATTTGCTAAAATTGAGAAAGCTCAAGTTTTCAATGAAATATAAAAAATAACAATTAATAATTTAAATTCGTTCAAAAATTAAATAAGAAACTTCTACAAAAGTTTATTGAAAATACTCAGTAAGAATTATATCAAAATATCATTTTGGGTAGTAAAAGTTCTTATAAATGAAATGTCTTTTACGAAGAAATTTTCACATTTTATAGTTTAAAAGAACTCATATTATGACATTCAAACTTATGTTTTGTGTGAAATGTTACGGTTAAATAAAAAATTGATCAACCACTGCCAATTTCGTCACTTTTTAGTTTGTATTGCAAAGGAGGATTGGATGCATCTTGTTCAATGGTTAAATCACTGATATTAAGATTGGATTTGTAAAAGGTTTACTTTGCTCTCTATAGTGGTGTGTTGGCGATTTTTCGACCACTTGAGAAATTGATTTTTCTCTTTTGAAATAAGTCCCAGACGATGTCTGGAATAATATTATGATATTCCTGATGCAAATGGTTATTGTGAACCTTTTTTTGAACCGGCTTGACGAATGATTGTAGTTTAAGAGGTGTGTAATTATAAAATATTGCATTTTTAGACTGCAACATGAAATAACTATGAGTTAGGTTATGAATATGCTTTTTATTCTGAAGTTTTGTTATGAATTTATGTTAATTAATATAAAAATCATAAAAATTATTCAATAAAGTGTATCAGCTGTTTTATAAATAATCTTATACATTTAATAATGAAGTGTTTAATTTCTTATTAATATAAGAAAAAAAAAATAAAATTGCAATAGTTATCAAACATTGTAATCTTTTATAAAATACAGTATTTTTTTCTCTTCTGTATGAATTTAAGTCATTATATTATATTAAAAAAAACTATTTTTAAATATTTTTCAAATACGGTGACATAACATTTTTGTCCAATGTCGATTCTCAAAAAAATTATGTCGTTCAAGATATCTCTCGAAATATTAAGATTCTTGAAGGAGGATAGACATATTTACTTAAAAAACAATGGCACAAGATTTTAAAATTCATTTTTGTTATCATAATCAATTTATAAAAAGACGAATAACTTTAAATATTCTTACAGTAATTCGATTGAGTAAGAAACAAAATTTCAATATTTTTGCCTTTTAGAATAATTTTTACCAACTATTACACGGAAATGTTCCTTTTTTATAATGAAAATAAACATCTGAACTTGAAACAAAAACTCTTTATCGATCTGTATAACGCTGAGAAAAATTAATAAAATACATATATAACTTTTTAATCCTTAAAATAAGAGCTATAAACAAAAAGCTCTCGCTTTTTTAAATCGTCCTTAAATTTTCCCCTCGACTGCTGCTGTGTAAACCTCCACATTAAAACCGGAATATTCCTTCGTAGCGTTAACTTCCTGTTCTTAGTATCTTTAAGCAAAGCTGAGAATCCTCATTTGTTCTCGAAGCTGCTTTGAATAATTGAATCTGCAAGCTTCTCCTTTTTTTTTTTTTTACTTTTTCCGCTTACATTCGCTTGAACAGTTTGACACTAGAATATAGTGTTCTAGTAGAATGGGAGGGATTTGATGTGAATAATAAGTGCGTTCTAATCATACAAGATAAGAACGGAGTGAAAGATAAATTTATAAATTCGAATTTTTATGAGTGAAAGTATTTACGTTATGTTTTGTATTATTACGGTTTCTTTTTCATTATTCATTATTAATATTAATGATGCTTTGTATTTATTTTGGCTTGTAAATGGGCTATTTTTGGAGCTTCTTTTACATTTATGTATATTATATCCTTACATAAATGAGCAGTTTTTCGTATCACAAACGTTAACAAATTCGTTTTATGGTTCAGATCACTTCCTAAGTAGTTGAAAATTCCTTATTTAAAAGAAAAGATAAATGTCGAATAAATTTTAGCAAACAGAAGTGAAATATGAGAGCGAGTATTTGTATGGAAATGGAATTAAACTATTTACTTTTATCATAATTTATATCTTAATTTTGAGACTAGTGTACTGAATAACTTCTCTAGGGATAGTAATATTAGTCCGTGTTTATATACATAAAGAATCGTTCATTTTCAGAAGTAAACGTATCTTGAGTTTTGACTCCATTAGAGATAAAAGTATTAATAGAAGTATTAAATTTCCATTTATTATTTCTTTGGATTATTTTAATTTCAATTGACTTTATAATTAATTTCAATCGAATTTATATCCCATTAAGAAAACATAAACAAAATGTTCTGATTTAATGATTCTTAACACCAAATCATTCACTCTTTAATTAAGTTTAAGTATTTTATGAAAAAAAATTAGATTTTAGTAAAAATATTTTAGATAGGGGTTTTAAATCTAATATAGTGTTGTATAAAACTCTACTTAAAGTTTTGATAGAATATCAACGCTTATATTTATATTTTTAAATATATATCGTGAACTAAATAACTTTTTTAAAATGTATAAAGATTTTCTTGTGATTACAATGTTATGGTGATTTGGAGGAATTAAAAGTTATTTTAATATAGAGATAATATTAGCACAGATATTTTATATGAATGAGAACTAAATTACTTCCCTTTTGAAATTTTTTTTTATTCTTAGATGTTTCTTTGTAATTTTGAATTCTTTTAGAGTAAGTTTCTATTTTAATAGGATAATTGGTTTTATCACATTTTAATAGGTTTTTAATTCTTTATTCAAAAATGCTTTGCAACAACGAGTAAAAAGCACTCAAAATGTATGATACATAAAACCTATATTTTCCATTACTTTATAATTATCAAAATTATTATTTATGATCACTTTATTATTGTCATTAATGTAACGTAGAGTAGGTGGGTTAGTACAAAAACAGTAATGTTTATTGCACATAATACAAATGAAATTATTATCTATTCTATTTATAATTGAAGGCTTCTCCCAGTACATTGTGGTCGCCGTAGCCTAGTGGCCATGGTAGCGTTTTTGCAGTCGGCGTTTCGTCCAGTCCTGAGTTCGAGCCCTGATGCTACTAAAGATCCTCCGCGTAGTGGGACTGATGCACGCTAAATCTGTTGAAGTCCCAAGTCCTGCCAAAGGCATGGGGTGTAAGTTTGGATAGGGAGGTGAAAGCCGTGGTATCGTCCTCGTCACTTCATCGAGGTTCAAAATTATGATGTCCGTCGCCAATAGCCATGGTGTGGCATCTCAATGCGTCATTAATAAGCAATCACAACAATCACATCACACCCAGTACATCATTGAGGAGCAATTCAATGAAACTGAAAGTTTTTTAATAATACAGAAACTTATGTAAGAGAATTATTTTTTATTATGCTAGATGTTAAAAGAATTTTAGTAACTTTCCATGGGATTTTCTTTATTTAATATTTAATATTTCATCAAAAATTTTGAATTTTGAAATGACCTCTTAGCTTTAAGTGAAAATCCCAATATAAATTTCTCGATATTTTGAGCCATAAACTTTCATAGTCATGATAAATTGTTATACTGAGATCGATATACGCTTTAAAAGGTACGATATAAATTTTTGCTCTTTATATACTATTATATATTATTTCTTTTGTCTTTATTCGGTTATTCTTAGAATGTACTCTTTGCAATATATAAAAACAAATAAAGTGAGAAAGATATGCAGTTATACTTTTTAACTTCTTATTTGCTAGTGAAACAAAAAAAATATTGATGAATATGCTTAAGAGTTGAAGAAATAAAATTAACATACATTTCAACAATGATCTAAAAGATTAGTACGGCTAATAGGATCAACTAAACTCGTTGCTCGTATTTAAGTATAATAAGCTCGTTAAGCTTATCATACTTAAATGTTGCAATAAAATACTTAGAAATATAATTTTTAATAGTAGTTCGAAAGGCGTTTTGAGCAATTTATCTGCATAATAAGTTAACTTTTTTCAATATTAATTAGAAATTATTAATGAACACATGCTAGCCTTTTAAACAATTCTACTTTCCTTAAATTATGAAGATATGTAACGTTACAAAGATGTTATAAATTTTAAGAAACATGTTTAATTGACATAAATTACAATTAGAGACATTTTGTTACCATTTTTATATCAATATTTTCAGCGTAAAAATAGGAATGAATGTGCGGTATCGATATTGTTAATTTTCTTTATAAAAATTTTAGTATTTTAAAGGTTATGTAGAGATTGTTTTCAAATAATTATTCATTCTAATACGTATTTTATATCAGTTAAATTTTGATAGATAAAAGTCTGCTCATTTTATTAGTTAAACTGGTTTTATATACCTAGCATTCTTCACCTATTTCTGAAAATTATTATTTAACTGATAACTGCGATGTTTGAACTCAAAAAAAAGAAAGAAAGAAAGAAAGCTCCGAAGTAAGAAATTATCGTACTCTTACTGGATAGGAAACTGGACATTATGGAATGAAGAAATCTAGAAATGTCCTCCCTAGAACGAGAATGCACTACCACATATCGAATATAAGAGCATTCCCCATGAGGGAAGATTGAAGCAATTTACTGTTCTCAAGGTGATCATTTTACTTATCGCAAACTCACAGATACCCTAAGCGGCGCAGGCTAACTTTCACTCCCCCTTTAGAGATGTCTTCATAGTAGTATTAAAACAGGGATTTACAATGATTAAGTACTTCTTGGGAGGAAATGATATGCTTTTTTTTCTTTTTTCCCTGTAGATAAACCAAGACACGCAATTGAGTCTCAATATATATAATTTTCTTTTTTCCCTAGTAAATAGATATAAAGCTTTTGATTGAGTACGCTGTATTTTTATGTTTAAGAACATTGTTATTTATACAGTTTCCCATAGTTTTTCGAAACGTCCTTTTCTAAATCTTTAACTCTTTTAAAGAAATTCAATTCGCTAGACTTATATTGACTGGAAGCTGGTGATGAGAAAATAATGTGGAATATTTTTCGTGCATTAATTTTCATTGAAAAGAACAAACTGTTAAGGTAACTGGAATAAAAAATTACTGTATATATATATATATATATATATATATATATATATATATATATATATTGATGATGAATATAGAATTTAAATTATGAGTTAAATGGTAAATTAGGGTAAATGACATTTTTTTTTATATTTTCTTTTAGTAGAGGAAACAAAAATGGGAAGAAACCATTTTGCTTAAGGTTACAACATTTTCATTAAGTACATTATCAAACTTTCTATAAAATCACTCAGCCTTAATAATTATATAGTTAATTCATTGGCTTAGTGAGGTAAAACTATTCCTTAACAAAGTCTTAAGAAACTATAAGAATTGTCATTTAATTATAAGTTGTAATATTTATGACTTAAGTTCATTTAAAAGTATAATGTCCCCGAGAGAGGATATATAACTGCTATCTTGAAAGGCACTGGTACATGGAGACTAATTATAATCACACACACACACATATATATATATATGTATATATATGTAATATAAGTATATATATATATATATATATATATATATATATATATATATATATATTTATAAATACACACACATATATAGTCAATATCGAATTATGTAAACAACATATAAGCTTTATTGGATTTTATAAAAATAAGGAATTTGATATACATTATTGAACTAATGATAATCAATATCATTATTAAACAGACTTAATTTTATTTCACAACTTTGAATTATTACAACTTAAGCCAATGTTACTATTATGTTAACCAACTTAATCATTATGTTTTCTTTTCCATTTATATTGGAATTTAAATATTAGTTAGAGTCTTTTATGTATTAGTAATAATATTTATATACATTGAACATTTGATTACATTCTTTTGTAAAGAGATGTTTCAGAATAATTATTTTTATAGCTGTATTCTAATCCGTTGTGTCTATTTTCAGTTTTATTGTTAGACTGATTGTTTTATTAACATCATAATTAGAAGCTATACAAGGGTTGTTGATTTGAACCGCGGTCAAATGATGAGAATGTCATCTGTGCTGGCATCTCCCTCTTCAAAATTCCCTACCGTGCCAATGGAAGGGAGTGAAGCCTTGACAGATTAAACGTGCATCAGTCTTACTACACAATGGGCCTTTAAAAGCATCAGGACTCGAACCCATGATCTGATGGAAATCTAGCCGGCCACGAGTTCCTGACCATGACTTCTAAGTTATAGATTCATTGTTAAATTTGAACTGAACATAAGACCTTAAAATTAATTTTGTATTTGTATATGAATTCTAAATTTTTGTTTGAAAATATCAAGATGTTTCATATAAGTATCTTTTTTAAAATTATTTTAAAAACATTACTTAATGTTTAACAAGTAAAATAATCTCATAATTTACTGAAAATGACACTGCATAAGTTATTATCTATTAATTTTTCAGCTTATATCCTTCATCCCAAAAACGATCATTGCTTAGCAATAATGAAAAACGTAATTAAAAAACATAAAAACATTCGAAAATGCTATTGAAATAATGTGTTCAGAAATATGATGTACTTTATTATTCTGAATTGTATTACATATTTAGATAGTGCGTGATTTTAAATACATGAAAAAACTACATTAATAATTTCAGCTCAGGGAAAGAATTACAGGAAAAATTACATGTGGTACCCATAAAAAAGAAAGAAAACTTAACAAGAAGACAATATAAATTCCGACAAGAAGACAATAGAAACCCGACCTAAGTATTCATGATAGAATTCTGAAAGAACATCTTTGAAATTTTGTCTTGTTCAAAAGGAAATAATTTAAGAACTGCTAACAAATGCTGAAAAAAATTTAATGAGTGTATCAAACATAGTTTGAAGGTACTGATAACCTTAAAAATAAGTTTGAATAATGATTTTAAAAATGTCCTTTACTATGGGAAAAAATAATTGAAATTTGTCTTAAGAAGTGTTTTTCTGTGAAATTCACAAAATAATTCAGTGTTGGTTAGCACAATAACTGCTGAATTAGGTACTTGAAAAGCCTTTTTTCGTTTCTAAAAGAACTTCCATAAGCATGAATGGCCTAACATGCAATAAAAATACCATATTACTGATTATCTTTTTTTTAGAAATATTTATATCTTAAAGAAATTAAAGAAGTGTTTCAAATAAAAAAACCATTTTTTTAACTCTCATAAAATTTCTGCTTAGAAATTTATAAATTTCAATTCTTGTAGATTTTCCTTTTTTTCAGTGACGAATCATGAAAGTAAGGAGAAAAAAATGCAACGCAAAAAAAATCTAATTTAGAAGTTGGTGCATTTTAAAACACTGGCTTTTAAGAAGAATAAAAGACAATATTTCATGTGAAATGGATATAATTAAATTAAATCACATCCTAGTTAAAGTTTTGTGTGAATCAGATATAACAAAAACAATTATTTCAAGTGGTGTTTTATGAGACCGTTTCTGTTAGATATAAAAACCCCTTTTTTTAGATTTATATTTGAATGCATTTTTTATCAGTGAGAAAAAAACTCTGTGTCATGATCTTAATGAACTAAAAAATGTGACTGTGAGAAAGCTAAAAAGGATTCATTCTTTTTAACAACGACAAATAAAAGCTTTTCTTTTTTTTCAATTTCTGAATAGAATACGACAAGTATTAAATGAAGTACTTTTTCCCCCTTATTCTTAAAGTAAAGGAAAGTGATCGAAATTATAATTCACATTATTTTCGTTGTACGGAACGCTTCATATGCAAAACTTCTCTTTCTAGTTTTATTTTTATCCATTGTGTTCAGAGCGATAACTTCACTATGATTTTGAATATTTAGCAATTTCTAAAGGAAGAAGAAAGCTGTGTACCAACATTGTTAAACCGTATTGTTTTAACGCATATTCGTTATCAGAATTTACCTAATTTACATTGAATTTTTATTTATTTTCCCCCTTATAAAAGTAATGTTTTTTATTGTAATGTAGTGATTTTTGTAAAAAAAACCGTTGAATTATATTTAAAGAAAAAATTAAAGTTAATTTTAAAATATGAATTCATATTTTCAAAAAGGAAACTTTTCCAAAAGTATTCGCATTGATAATGCAATCTTATTATGATTTTGCCTCCTATCGCGATTTTCATTTTAACTAACTATTTGAGTCTCTTTTTAATTGTGCGTGATTTCAAAATCCTTTCCAATAAAATGCAATGTGATTCATGTAGATCAGATTTAAATTATGAAATGTATTGGACAGATCTGATCAGATTCATATATAAGCAGCGAAAGACTTAATACTGGAAAGATAGTTGATGATAGTAAAGGGTAATTAGATGCGTAAGCATATACCACACTTCACTTGACTCAGATAAGTAGGTTGCAAATGATTCAAGTCTATTTAATATATAAAATATTATTATTTATTTGTTATTTGAGTTAGTATTGTGTATGAGAATATCACTCATTGAAAAAAGCAATAATAAGGTTAATTAAAATTTTAGCAGCTAATTGGCAACTGATGATAATGACGTAGAACTGGGAGTGTCCTCTTAAATACGTATGTAAGCAAGACTCAAATATCCAAACAAACTGTTACAGAGCAATATGATTATATTGAGGAACAGGAATTATGAATCTTTGGGGCGAGATGTCTTCTACTGGTACAATATGAACTCAGATGATTTGGGCCGTTCATGGAGAGAAGGGAATTCAGACAGGTTCAGGAGAGGAGGAGTTTTTGCAAAATTTTTTTTATTCATCAACATAACATCTTTTGTTAATCACCTTTTAGGGTGATACAATCGTTCCAACGCTTTTTTTTTTTTTTTTCGCAAGAAATCTTTTTTGTTGCGAGTAAATAGCGATAAACAGCTTTTTGAATCATCGACTCGTTGCTGTTTTTGTTCCATCGAAAGCAATCGCGGCACCTACTTGGAAAAAACCTTTTTCACTTCACTTCAAAAAACCTTTTTCAGTAAATACACTTCCATATGATATCTGTGTCATCTCAGCAATCTCACGGAGCTTCACTTTACGATCTTTCATTATAATTTTTGTCACTTCACTCACATTTTCCGGTGTAACGGCTTCCACAGGTCTACCCGAGCGTTCCGCGTCATTTGTGTCGGTACGACCACGTTTAAACTCGGCAAACCACCGACAAATCGTTGCTTTTGATGGACAAGAGTCCGGGTAACATTTTTCAATCCATTGTTTCGCTGGCACGGTGTTTTTACCCATTAAAAAACAATGTTTTATCAGAACACGAAACTCGGTTTTTTCCATTTTTTAAACAAACTGCAAAACGACTTTACTCCAACCTCGATAACTCAGCTGTTTCTGGTCCGATCGACTTAAAATTTTGACACGTTTCAAGCAAAGGTTCGTACTCTAGAAAGACTTAGTTACTGGTTTACTACGAGCGCCATATCTGGGTTAGTCTCGGGAGTTATTGATTGATTTGTTAAAGGATTTAAGAATGCAATCTTTGTACTTGTTATTCTACTCATTCTAACCCAAGTGAATTGTCACTATAAAGTTTAATTTATTATTACAATCGATAATTCGAGAGAGCATTTAATCCAAGTAGCCAGAGAGGGGCATTAGATTAGCATCAACTTTAAATGTTTATAGTTTGTGTAACAATAATTTGTCTTCCTTTTAATTGAATTCCCTTTCTTTCAATTACGTATTTTTGTGATGAACTATTTATACTTAGAAAAGGAAAGTGAAGCTATCAATTGCCAATGGAATCTATATTACTTTAGTATACATTAGCTGAAATGTTTGGCATTGCGCAAGATTCGAAATTATTTTTCGGTAGCATTTTGTTCTATGACTTGTTTTAAATATATATCATGGAAATTAAAATTTTCAAAAATTTTCTATCCATTACTTGTATCAAAATGCAATTAATTAAATATAAATAAAAAAATATGAGATATAAGGACAAATTACAAAAGTATCAGAACAACACCTGTTTTATTACTTTCCAATTTTTAATTGTGTAATTAGTATTTATTAAAGTAAATACAATTTAATTCTAAGAATGCAGTTTAAATTAGCAGTGTATTTGCAATTAACAAAAATTTAAATAAATTTTGTTTCTAATTCGTGCAACAGCGAAACCCTTTCCACATTTTTAGAAAAAGGCATTACAGAAAGTGCATTCAAAGTTTCCAATAATTACATGTTAGGCTAAAAATTTGTACGGAATGGAAAGGATAACTAAAGAAATGAAAGTATGAGTAATACAAAGTAATAAAAATTCACTACATTATCAAATTAGTTTAATCCTACGACATGGCAGGATTGATACAAAATTAAAAAGAAATAGTTTGATAGTCTGGAAAAAAAAATAGTAGTCCTACATTTGTCGAAAAATTCTTGGTAACTTGACTCTATTTTCAATAATATCTTATACTCCAAATTGTAATATAATTTAAGTAATTCTTCAATAAATTAGTATAAAATACGTTACTTTTTATTTGAGCTTTGCTTCAGTAAAATAAGATCTTGAATAAATATATTTATTGTTGTAATGTATTTATGAAAATTAAGTTCATTGCTGTGAAAGTGGATCGGGACGTTGAATGAGACAAATACACACAAACACACACAAAAAAAGCAAGATTTTTATATTATATACTCTGTATAGGCTTGCTTCAAATTAATATCTCTTATTAACATCTTAATTAATATAATGGTTGTTTAACAAAGATAAAAAATTTTTTACCTTAAAATGATTGAATATAGGTATATATTTGCTTAGAGAAAAAGCAATGTCTTAGAAAATTAAATATATATTTGCTTAGAGAGAAAATAATTTTTTAGAAAATTAAACATTCAGAAAGTCAGCTAATTTATTCTTAAAAGGTTCTGAATATCATGTTTCCTTCAAAAATTATATATATAACTGGAAAATAAAATTTATGGTAATTTTTCAGGATTTTGGTAACATAACCCCTTTCTTCGAAATTAGTCTCAGTTAAAATAATCAAGCAGATAGAAACATTTACAACATCCGTTGCAACACACAACAGATATATTTAATTTTAGAAGTAATTTAGTTAACACATAATTAAATGTAAATAAAAATATTATTGATATTAAACTTCTTTTAAAATAAAATGGAATACAAAATTTAATTAAATATTTTGAAAAATAAAATGGTCTTGAATAAAACCTTTAATACATATTTTTTGGGGAAAATAATATTTAAGACCGTATTTTATTTTATCCAATACATGGCGTTAATGTATTAAAGATATGATTAGATTTACGTAGTTGAAGTTTGTTTTTGCAAGCGTTTACATATAAATATGTCTTAAAATATTCGTATTTTTCTTCGATCTTTTTAGATTCTTTTTTAACGAATTTTAAGAAGTTTTAATTAAATTCTATTGCATATAATATTAATCAGAATTTTTTGCAAAACGTTTCTTTGTATTTCAAGAAGGCATTCCGCGGTAATAATGAAACAAATTTACGAAGTATATTTTGAGAAAATCTATATCGAATTATACCAGTTTTGTATTCCGTAAGTTGTAATTTGATATCTTTGTTTTATCGAAGTTATTTGTTTCAAATATATATAAAAATCTATTCATTTTTTTATTTTAAATAAATACCAAAATTGGTTATATAAGATTTATGATTGAGGGATTATTTTCCTTTTTTTAGTCGTATTAAAAGCGTAGAGTAATATAAAATTTGAAAAATGATCAAATTTCATCTCTATTACATTGCAGAATTTTATGCTAAGATATGGCTTAAGCAATCAGTTAAATATAAGATAAACACATTTGGTTATATGGTAAATACTACATCTTCTTTTTTAGCTCAGTTAATAATTCTGTTCCTCAAACTTTTAGTCAGTTTTTTAAGAACATAAACGTAAAACATAATATTCCTGTAATTTCATGATCAGCTAGGAAGCGATAAGTTATGATATATCAACATAAATAATTTGTTTTTTTAAAGACTAGAAAATTCAAAAGAATTAAGTAGAGAGATTAAACTTATAATAATCTAAATTATAATTAACTGCAATAGCATTAGAGTTAATTGTAAGATCTAAATGAACTGAATAAATCTTTTTTTGACTAACACTGGCTACATTTTTTATTAGCAGAGTAATCTAATTTGTATTCCATGGAATGGTTAGTTCCGAAAATAAATTTTCAGGGAGTCATTTCCGAGCAACTGAGAACAATTTAACAGGAAACTAACTTTATCATTTTAATTCTGAAACAGTCGGAAAGTTTATTCCGCATTCGTACTAGTTATTTTTATAGTGTACAGAAATAATTGATACACTTAAATGAATTTTTTAAATTTGAACTTAAATGAAATGTATTTTAAATTTGCAAAAAATTAACTTTTAGTAACAATTCATATATATATATAAAGTTAAAACGTTTAATTATTTACACAACTAAAAGGTCTGAAATTTGCTGATAAGTATTGTAAAAATTCATTTAAAATATAGTGTTTTAAGCGTATTAATGTATGCAGAATGTGATTACAAGTAATACAGCTTTTCGCATGAATATATTTATGATGTATTAGTTTTCGGTCTGCTTACAAAGACAGTTTTTGATTGTTTGATGAAAGAAAGTTTGGAGACTTAAATGGATGTTAGACACGAGAAGAGATAATCATTTGTTGCTATCAAATGATAGTGGCAAAGCGAATATTTCCGAAACAAATTTCCAAATATTTTCTGAAAAATTTCTTCAACGTCCCTTTTTAAGTACAAAATTGCATGTTTTCATGCTTATTTTGAAAGAAATGCACATACAAATATTCTGAAATTATTGTTTATTCGCAATGCTAATGAAATGTATTTTAACAAAAAAATACTTCTCTTGTTGTATATATATTAGAAGTATGTAATTTATGGAAAGAAAGGTATGTAATTTAGGTTACATGTTTTAAAATCTTAATGTAACTTAGTATAACTCTCATGCGTATTCACTTATCATTAAAATGCTGAATGCTTATTTATTTAAATTATTCATATTATAAAATCGTTGTTAACTTAATATATTTAAAACTTGAATATGATAAGGAAACGATTTCAGTAGGTACTTCAAAATAAAACTGCTCCCTTTTAGTTTTAAGATATCTCAATATAAATATAGAATATTTCGAATAAGAATTCAAATATCGATAAGAAAACACATCTTGTAATACAGTAATAATTATTAATAACAGGTTATTTAAATTTAAAATTCGATAATATATTAATTTATTAATAAATATATCCTATCACAATAACTAAGTAATAATAAATGTAATAACCTGCCTTGCAATAAACTATGTAAAATGTAATCACAACAATAATTTAATAAGTTATGTAAAGATGAACTATAATTATTTATATTACAATACACACTGCAAATACGTAACTTAAAGATACTTATAATCAGTTAGAAAAAGTTGCGTTTTGAATTTATTCTTTAATAAATTATCATACTCTTAGATTAATATATAACAAAAGAGTAAATTGTGCGTGTAATTACAGAAACATTTCAAAAGAATTCTGTAATTCATAAGCATTTTTATGTCTGTATGAAGAGATTTATTTATAGTAACAGGACATGTGTTAAATTTAAATAACGGCTAACGATAAAAACAGTCAACACTCTCTAAAACTCACATCATTTCCAATTTAACGCACGAAAAGAGCCTCTGATGCTAAAATGAAAGGTTCGGTGGATTTAGACGATGATTTGTCAATTGTTTGCGGTGAATAGCAAATGACATCGCTTGCAGATAAGCAATAATTGACTCGGCTACATTCTCTCGAATCAAATCGAGCGGGTTAGTCATGAATACAGTTTTCGTCTGGCTGCTGAACTGTTCAAACATTTGTTCCTCCTTGTTTACACCCGACACTACTCGCTTCCTTTGAATATTACTACTCTCTCAGTCCAAGCACGAGCCAGAAAATGTTCGGCTGCGTGGGCACAGCGATTGTTGATCGAAGTCCCATTGCAGGACAACTTTCCCAGACGGACCATTGAATTCGGACATCATTTGACCTTCTCACAGGACCATTTTAGTGCGGAGACATATCTTGAGCTCTGAAAAGAGAAAGCTGAGGTGATGGAATGAGACGCGACCTAATTTCCGCTCAATGCCGTTTGACAGCGGAGAATTTCTCCATCAATCTCAGACTGACGTTTCATCAATAAACGGTTAGAGCGGTAAGCTTAGGACATCTTCATACGCCATAATCATTCTTTTTAGATAGTATGTAACGATTATTGATTGGAATATAGAAGCAGTGGTTTTAGATGCTCAAATCTTACATTTTAACGGGAATATTTAATTGTGTTTTTAAAAAGGATTGAGACAATCTTTTCAATTTAATTAGATAAAACTGTGAATTAAAACATATTTCCTTACATTTGTTTCTGAAAATAAAAGAGTTATTAATAGCAATTATATAAAATTACAGAAAATAGAAGACATTAATTAAATGTTCGCGAATTATTTTTAAATTAAGAGACAACATTTTATTTAGATAGGTATTTTTAGCAAGGGAAAAAAGTATTTAAACTTAAGAATTAAAAAATAGAGATCAATCATTATAGATGGAATTTAGTATCAAAGATATTTCGTAATTTAGTCTTAATGGCTACATGAATAGAAAATTATATAAATGCGTGTATGAAAAGTAAATCATAATTGAATAAATTCTCAGCAGAAATTTTTTTTTAAATTTTATTCTTTTTTAAAAGGCAAAGCCATTTTATGGAAAATGTTCTTTATACAGCTGCTGAACTGATACTATTGACAAAATAACGCGAAAAAAATAAATTTCTGCCATATTCTCATCTTTTTATGCAATAAGAAGCATATGTATTATATTTAACAAAAAAATATTTGAGATAAAATGTTTGTGTTTCAAGGTCAAAACATTTTTCGCTTGTTACCCGATTTTTTTCAATTCTTGCGTGGTAAAATACCACGCTAGTACCTCTCCAAATGTGCGCCGCAGCAACCTCACAGGAGCGCCACAGAATATTGCAAAAGTTTTCATATATTAATTTTTCCATAGTGAATTTTTTCAGTAATAAACCTATTTGAAAGATTCATTATATATCTATCATATTTTTTTCCTGGTAATATTTGTATTTTATTAATGTGTGTTAACATGCTGTTTTGAAAAAAGGGTGTCACAGTAAAAATGCATAGGCGTAAAATAAGGGATACATAGTGCTAAGTTCAAAAAATTGACGTTACCTAATACTTTGTGATTATAATAGCATTTAATTTGCTTAAGGTATATTTACATTGCTAAGATGTATTGAATTTAATATTTTATCACCTGTTTTTATTTTAATAACAGAATAGAATATTATTGTCTACTTTAATAATTTATCCATTGCTCTTATTTTAATATTTAATTCAATTATTGATTTTTATTGCAGAATCATCTGTTTTATTCTTTTTGTTAACACAGGCAACGTTATAGTACTTTAAAATGTTTTGCTTGTGAAAATAAAATTGTATTAGGAATTTGAAGATGGTATCTTCGTTTCTTAATAGTCATTGCATCTGTGAAGCCTGTGGCTCGAAAGTACCCTTACTTTACGTTAGTTAATATTCGTTTTGTATAACTCTATTTTGTCTAAAACTTAATAGAAAAAACGCTAGCATATATTAAAATGAAATTAGCAACGCCAATTTGAATTTTTTTAAATTTATTTTTATCTCTTACTTACATGATTAATCCTGATTTGGCTTAAAGCAGGGCGCTCTGACAAATCTTTAGTTTCAAAGGAACACCATAATTCGAAAAAAATTAAAAACCGTTGCTCTATGTAATATTTCGTTCATTTTTAGCACATTCAGCATTCCTTTCAGCCCTTGTTAACACGTGACTTGTCGGGCAAAAACGTCGGAAAAAATTCTGGTTGTTATTGTTGATACCAAACTTTAATTGCAACTTTCACCTCACCGACAATTAAAAGTAATATTCTTTAAGGCATTATTTCATCTTTGGAAATAGGTGAAATTCTCAAGTTGAAAGGTCGCGTCCAATGAATATTTTGTTGCTTCAACCTCATCTCCGTGTGGTTCATAATCTTATTCAGTCATCAACGTCCTCTGAGAGCAAAAGAAATAAATGCATTGCATAAAAGATCATGTAGATTTCATGTACAGCAAGGATTTTGAGAATCGAGTAACACATGAAAACATTATCGCCATGGTGGCATTATTTTTTTCAATCTAGTCTAGTACATTATTTTTTAACAAATAAATATTTAAGCCCAAATGTTAAAAAAGATAACATGTATCATTAATCTATTTAGCATTGATATTTGAATCAAGAAATCATATAAATAAATGAAATAAATATGCCTCCCTGTATTGTAACCAGAAACGAGTGAACGTCACATTTAACAAAACTTTTAATGAACGTTATTGTATATAATAGAAGATTTTTCTCTAATTTCATTTCATAAAATATTTATATCAATACAACATTTATTTTCTATTATTCTATTCATATATAAAGCACGCCAACAAAACTCCATTGCTCCGACTTGTGACTTTATTAAAATCGGAATGCCATTCAGAGCAAAGCAATACGGAAAACATACGTGAATATTTGAAAACATGTCTTGAGGGGAATCCTCAAGGATAAAGTACATTATTATGTATTTTATTTGGAGGCTCAAGTAAGTTAATGCGCATAGGAAATTTCTATTAAACTACCCAAGTTCCACTTAACACGTGCGAGACACGATGAAATCCTTTCATGCACTGGAGAGTAACCATTCCATATAATTGTAAAAATATGCTTCAAGATTCTGAGTCCCTAGGTATATTTCTTAGAGCTCATATGCACGAATAAAAAGCCTAAATAAAAAAGAAAAGAGACATTCATTTCTCTCCCGGTAGTTTTTTCCCCCGGAAACTGCCAGGAATTATCTTTGGGGGAACTTTGGAACGAAAACAGCAAAAAATAAGAAAAACTAGAGAACTGTGCTCTCTTCTCAAATACACAAGCTTCTCATAGGTACAAAAGGTCAAAACGGCGCTGCGTTCTCCAAGTGAACAAACAAACATCATTCTTTTTCTTACGTACACAGCCTCTGGCATGTAATCTTCGGAGTTGAAAGACTTAACTCCTAGGATTGTCGACAGCATTAGAAAGAACGTAAAGAAGAAGCTACAGTTTGCCTAACGACGGTACTCTTTCTCCTCTCGCGTTCTTTCTCCTCATAGAGAGGTTATAGAGATCGATGTTCACGCTCGCTCCTCAAGAAACCCCTCACTTTGTGTATGGATTGGCACTGGAATATTACTACTGAGATAGAGCCATCATTCTTAAGGCAATGGGACGTGGATTTGGAGCAACGCACTCTCAACTCGAAAACTGCAATAAACGGAGCTTATGTAACTGCGGAGAGTGTGTAAAACGGAATCCTTTTCGATGCCAGGAAAAATGCATTTTATTATTTTTTTCCCCTTCCGTACTTTTTTTTTCACTTCTATCTACATATGGATTGATTTATTCTATCAAAGAATGGACCGGATTTTGAAAGGCAGGTGATTCGTTTGCAAAGTTCTTGCCTTACTAGATTTTCAATTGTTTTTTAAGAGAAAGTTATCACTTATAAAACTTAGTATTCTATATTAAATTATTAGTTTCAAAAGAGACCAATTTAAGAGTACCAAGGCATGCGAAAAGGATAGTAAAATTCCGAAATTAATATTTCTTGTTTTTGTGACATATATGTTTTAAAATTATTAATAAAACTTTGATTACTGTATGTATCTAGTAATGATATTCCAATCATTGGATAGAACTATAGAAGTAATTTTTAGTCAAAAAGGTTTTTTTCTTCTTATTATTTGAATATGAACGTGATTTTTGAGACATATTTGCTTTCCGATACCAGATTTAAAAAAGGATTCCTCCAATGTACAAAATATTTTACTCCTTATATATAAAACAATACAGCAAAAAATAGTTAACCAACTTGCTCAGTAATATCGCTGCATATTTTCTTCGAAAAAATTCTAGAACTTTGTTGCTTTGGAAATTTAAATTTTCTCCTTTTTCGAATAAAAATTATTTCTCAAATTTTAGATATTTCTTAAAGAAAATATTTTTTGATTTACCATATGTACAGATATCCTTTAGAGAAGTATAATAAATTTAGAGACATGTAGTGTAATGTTTCTTAAATAGTACCTAAATGTGCAAATACTTCACGAAAATCAAATCTATATTCAGCAAAAACGAAAAAAATAATTTTGACTAAAATTTTCTTATTATAGTTCTATAGAATAAATAAAATATCGTTATTAGGCCCACACAAAAAATTTAAACTCTACAAATAACTGCAAAAGTTATAAAAAACAAAAGCAAAGAGTCTTAAATACGGTTTTATACTATTCCTAGCATGTCTTACTGTTATCAAGAGAAATATTACTTATAATACTTAGAGTAACTAAAATGTATATTGTGTTTTATAACTATTTTTTGCATTTAAATAAACTTCCCTTATTTTTAATCAATTTTTCTTTTTGCTCACTGTTTTTGATATTTCCCCTTTTGAATGAACAATTTAAAAGTTTGTAACTCACCCACTACGTTATTAACGTTATAAACCATCGAGAAGCAATAAATAATCAGTCAAGGAAGATCAGTTCCAAAACGTTCAATCTCTTTACTCAGATTAAAATAAGCGCCATTAAATTTAATTCTATTTCGAATGAGGAGAGTTTACTTAATCACGTCCTGAACTTAAGATTATTATTGAGAATTATATTTATCTTAACTCCTGCAAAAATGCTGAATATTATTCCAATATACTTTTATAAACAAGATCAGAGTTAAGAACCCACTTTTAAAAGATTGATTCCCACTTGCTTGCTTCTATGACGTGTGCTCAATAATTTCGTTACGTTTTTTATCTCCACTTATCTCACTCTAATACCTCAATCTCCCTATTTGATAATTTCCTATTAACTACATTTCTCATACAGTATTGCTAATTTACATAAATCACGAGGCGCGAGAGGATCTCAATTCAAATAACTTAATAAGTACAGCAATATATCACTTATAAGGAAAAGCGCGTGTGAACTCATTAATGTTTTATTAGGCCTCTATGAGCAAATTTTAATAAACTTAAAGAAACCTACTAACACTTTCGGTAGGATTAAAAAGAAACAACATTGTAGGTCCGTACATGAGTAAATAAAAGTCACTATTTAATTACAATGCTGGGATTAAAAATGAGGAAGTCTCTTCGTAGAAATTTCGTAGTTGCTAAGCTACAAACAGTTAATTTTAGATTCTTATCGTTTCGCGAAAAGATAATGCACAGAAAAACATCATTCAGAAAAATATCTTTTTCTTTATCAAATTTTTTCCAATTGTTTCCGTTGGAAGATGTTCCAAATTTCATCACAAGTTCATTAGGTTGCTTTATAATTCTATAAATTTAAGAATATAAAGGGTTTTACAAGTATATATATATATATATATATATATATATATATATATATATATA
>BMAW01097180.1:84107-101596 GCA_019974015.1 Nephila pilipes
AAAAGAAAGGACAATCCAATATTTAAACTATCAGATTAAAAAAATATTTGAAACTTAAGTAAACAAATTTTAATATTTACATTTATTTGACAACATTTAAAACCAAATATAGCTATGCCATCTGTCACAGAAAAGAGTAGAGTTATAAAAAAATATTCTTTGAGAGGCTTAAAACTAGCATGAAAAAAGAAATATTGTAAGCAAAATAAAAAAAATGAAACTATACCTTTTAATAAAATTAATTTGAAAATTATCATTCAAATATATATCCTTAAGCTTATCCACACTGAAATGAATATCTTTTGTTTCAGATACCATTCTAATATTCTGTAAAATTGGATTATAAACTAAATTTTTAAATATATTTATACACATCAAATCTGAAGTAAAGCAATTTTATGAACCCTGAAGGAGAACATAACTTTTATCATGAATATTACTCAACATTTTACTATTTTCTAATGTCAATGAAACATCTAGATATTCTAAATCATTAACATCAATATTAGTTTGCAAAAAATTAAATATTCAACACAAAAAGACAAAAAAAAATTAATATCATTATCATTCTTAATTTGAAAGAAAATGACATCATCAATATATCTAAACACTCTAAAATTATTACCATTATCAAAATTATCTTCATAAAAATGTTGATATATATTGGCTAAGCAATTCCTTACAGACTACCATGAGATATACATTTCATCTGCTTACATACACTCATTGTTATAAGAATTTGTTCACCAAAAAAGAGTTGTCAGAATAAAACGAATTTTTACTTACGGAAGTGCAACATTAATGTAAGTAAGTCATTACAAATTCAAAACAAAATGATCCTTTATTGTAGGAAAAAATAAGAATGAACGGAGGTCTTAGTACCCTGATGAGCCACCCCTAGCATAAATACACGATTTGATATGGTCGGGCATTGAGGCATACGAATCTCGTATGATGTCATGGACATCTCGTTCTCCAGTTTCTATAAACGCGCCTTTAATTCAACCAAACTCGTCGGCTGTCTAACTTGCCAAATGTCCTAAATAATCCAAGTTATGCTCGTTCGGTGATAATTCTGGGGATTTTGCAGGACAGAAAAGGGTAGAAATGTAGCGGAGGCAATCTTATGAAACCCTTGCTGTGTGTGGGTGAGCATTGTTCTGTTGTAAAATAGCTTCTGGTAGCCATGTCATGAGTAGCAACACATGGGGCTGAAGAACGTCACGAATGTACCTCTGGGCTGTCATGGTTCAATATTAGGGGTGACCGTTTGTCGTATGCAATGGCACTTCATACCATCTCATGAGTTGTGGGAGTGGTGTGCCACCGTACAGTGAAGGCAGGATTGGGACGTTCTCCACGGGACCTCTATACACGTACACGATTGTTATCTCTGCCCAAATGGAATCTGGATTTATTGTTAAAGTCTACCTGATTCCATTCGGTTGTAGTCCAATCCCTTCGAGCACGACACCACTTCAAATGGAAGCGAAGGTGAGGGAGTGTCAATGACAGTAAACGTAATGTGTGCCGTGATAGCAGCTGTCTCTGTGTCAGCCTAACACAGAGGCCCGTAGTGAAAGTGCTGCCTGTGTTTGAATGATGGACAATGAGACAGTTTGCGCTATGCTTGCGTATCGTATGATGGGACGGCCATCTGGACATTTGGTCTGTCGAGGGCGTCCTGTGCCTGGTTGCCGTATACCAGGCCACTCTCTTGTCCACTGGTTCCAACAACTCCTCACATTAAAGTCAGAACGGCCTTAGTGACGAGCTACTCACTGAGCTGATTACCAGGTTTCCATCATCCCTATGATTCTTTACCTTTTGAACTCTGATAGCTACTCATAATGTCTCCGATGGTGGCGCAATGGCATCTCTAGTTAAAAAGTGTCCCTCTGTAACATATTAAATACATGCAAACAGGCTCTGCTAACAGGATTTAAAATCCAAGGAGAACGAAGTTCAAAGCCCTCTAGTCCATTATGTAATGCGCAATCACGATGCATTTCTAATCATTTACATATCTTTCTGACACGTCCCCACATGCCCAATTTCGTAACAGTCCCACTCTTACTTCCAAGTGCTCAAATTCTTATGGAAATGAGTGTATTTTATTACTAAAGATAGTATAATTTTCTAAACTGTAACTTTTTAAATATATATACATAAGCAGAAATAAGAAAATAACAAATATATCACTTTACAAAGTAAGAAAAAGATTAAAATATAAGTAGCTGGTTTAAAAAAAATTAAATAGAAAAATGTCTAATCAAAAATTACAAATTCACGACTTAATTGAGGAGCTAAACTAGTTTTGTAGTACTACCATTCTCCTTTTCCATAGGTTATATACATATAGTTCTAATAGATTTCTTCGTATATCAAGAGAGAGCAGAAATAAAAAATATGCTACATAATTAAATGAAAAGTTTCTAAATGATGTACAAAGCATAAGATGGTGATATTTGCTAAAATCTATTCAAGTTGAATGTTACATCTAATTTTAAGTAGAATCTTCAATATTATGTAATTCAGGTTAGTATTAAATACTTGTAATAATGTTTTTGTTCAATCTTTTTCTTTCCTATTCTATTTTAATTTACTTTTTGAAGTAATCCAAATTTTTTTACTGCGCAAAATGCATTAGGGAAAAGTTGGTAAACACTCACACATCTCCTTATTTGCTGGTTTGTAAAATTTTTGAATAGAAGTTGAATTACTAAAAAGAATGACTCATGAGCAGAAGCTTTCGACATCTTGTCAAAGATAAATAAACAAGGAGAAATATAAGCTTCCCGCCATGTCTGAATCATCTGTTTTTGAATGACTTTCTATAGACTTGAGGACTCTCCATTTTGGCTGTCTGTTAGTTTATCGGGTTTGGCGTGCCATCTGCCTTCTAGAACGACACATTCTTCTTGGGAAATGAGTGGATACATCTTCTATTGATGGTGAATGGTCTTTTTGCGTAAATTGTAAGGATTTATTGGATAGGATGGAAAATCCTAGGTGGGGTTTGGAGATCCTGGGGTCTTGTGTTTCCGCAGTTCATACTTTTGCCATTTTAAAGGACCTGGAAGTTGTAGTGACGAAGATTGCAATATCTTTCTTCGTGGTAGTGAATGATGAGGTATACTTTCCTTGGTGATGGTATAGAGTTAGTTGGTCTCTTTGCATTCCAATAACGTTTTCGTCCCTTCTTTTTCATCCTAGTAGTGATGTCTCTAGGATTGTTGAATTGCGTTAGAAGATGGGTATGTGTTTTTGAAAGGGTTACTCTGCGATTTAGGAAATACACAGTTTTGTATGGAGGACCTAAGCATACTACAAGAAACCACGTTAGCTTAATCGACTCACCTAACCGTCATGAGAGTATTTAGTCCTCCCTAACCTCTCATAGTTTCAGCATCATGTTGGTGATACAATCTAATCTGATCTACATTGACTGTAATTTTTCTTTGGTTTTATAGGATGGCCACACTGTTGTTAAATAATCAGACTACTTTAAAAGACCCTTCAAATTTAGGTTCACTTATCATAAGGTACCACTCCTTTTCCCGCCCTGTGATATAGCTTCATAAATAATGACGGTATGTTGAGGTATTGTACATTGTCATCTATACTTTAGAGGAAATTATCTAGATTGCCATATCCATCAAAAAGATGAACGAGAAATATAGATAAGCCGGCCGTGACTCCTACTCTAGAGAGGGGAACTGCTGGGCGCCATTGTAACTGCCGATGATTATCGCTTAATTAATCCTCCATTATAAATCAATAATATAGTCACTAAATTACACAATCAAATTAAGAGGAAGACAAATGAAAACTAAATTAAGTTTATTGAAATATTTTAAACCAAGAATATGTAGAATTACTTCCTCTTATTCTATTCTACCTTCATGCGTTTACAATCTAATATAACGGCATTATGAAAAACCAATCTTAGTAGCATAATCAGGTCCGAGTGAGTTAATTTATAACTACTAGGTATTCGAGCAGTTTCCTTTGTTCGTACTCCCTCCGAGAGATCCTGGATCTTTGTCAGTTAAAAATCTATATAGGTTCACACACGTCCACTATGTCTATTTACTATTAGTAGTTAATATTAAATAATTACTAACTCTAATATTCAATTCTCCGTTGCATTTGCATGAATTTTTTTAGATCCTTTCACTACTCTTTTAATGTTAATCTTATTTTCCTAATTATGCTTCATTTGGTTGGAAAAGAGTTGAAATTTAAATATTAATATCAAAAAGTAAACTCAGATGTCAGTTGAGGGAAGGCCCGTGAATAGCTCACATTACAAGCTTGTGAATAATTACAAGGCAATGTGTTTTGTTAAAGAAATGTTGGAGGGTTATTCAATAAGTCCTTAGGAATTCCAAGAGAAGGTAATCATAGCATCGAAAAGGGTTTGTTTCTAGTAAGCATCAGGACTCACTAGACATCTGTCTAAGTCTCAGTTACTCGTATTCGTGATAATGTTTTTTTTTGTACCTCAAAAATTCTTCGTCTTTACTTTTTATGGCTGATAAAATCCTCTTCGCCTTTTTTGGAAAAGATTCACTGGAAGTAACCCAACAAACCCACGATGCAGCAGCATTCAAATTTTGATTTGGTAGCAAATGACAACCAAATGAAAACTAACTTATGAATCAATGTCAGATTTGTTTCGGCATCGCTTAACAGATGACAGCATCCAATAGTAACAACAATTCACCTTATTGATGTCATCTGTCTTCAAATGCAAGTGCTTTTTTGAATCATCCTCGTAAATAGAAGCAAGACTCTGTTTGGTCTTTGTCATCAAGTCGTATTAAAGTTTTGCTTCATTGACCTCGTACAATATTTCTACTTCTAAATCTGGTATATTAATTTTATTTCATTGTTTGATATTTGACAGAGAAAGTTTGAATCTGACAGTTTGGTAAATATCATTGAATAGGTATTGTTGTCTATATTGAAGAATAATTATATTTCACACGACAGTATTGATTCTGTCACGTAGAATGTATGTCAAATAAAGATTTCGGAATTTAATCTCATTTAAGGACTTTTATTCGTCAAAATATTTCAGAACTATCAATTTGATAGGATTAATAAGAGTAAGATTTGACTTTTAATTAACATAATTAGTAATAAAAAAGGATATTACGATGCAACGCGTAACAACAGAAGAATGAATACCTATCTCGACTTTACTACTTAGCGAGAGGTATGTACAGAAAAAAATTCGAGGATGCACTTCGTTTCCATTCATATTTTTTTGCATAAGTTTTCTAGAATAAATGTGGGTTGGCAGGTGGATTTCATCTGTCGATCATGCTAATCGAAGTGTAACTGAATGCAACCTGTGAATCAAAGTTTATTGGGATGCAGTGCTACTTCAACCACGGCGGAGAATGAGTGAATGAATGTAGGTTTATCAAACAAGAGCCATATCCCGGCTTCGGCACCATGGGAGAAAATGAATCTCTCTATATTATATTTGTGATATAGAGTATCAAAAAATGTTAATTGTTTCAAAGACTTCGAAAAACTGACATTCTTATTCATAATAGATCAACTATATTTTCACATTCTGTATTTCGTCTGTAAACGACAAGTTGTTTGATACAGTTGTGGAAATATGTGTAGTTTTCTCATAAAATTGCTGATCTCATGGCGAGGATCTACGTACCACTTATCAAGGAACAAAATTTATAATTTTAACTAAATAAAAATGTGCTTCCTTTTTAAATCATTAAAACATCTCGATTAATATATAAGCTACATATGAAATCCTAAGCATTAACTGTATATTTTATTTATCTTTTAAGTTTGTTAACAATCCATTTGAATAAATAAATGTGCATTGTTATCACTCTGGTAGTGATTACATAAATTAATTGCAAAATCAGTCGAACGCTAAAAACTCCAAAATTTTCTATGAAACTTATTAAGAGGATAAAGGAAAAATTAGCTGTACAAAATCATATACCGAGGATGTCCAGAGAAAAAGACTGCCGCTCTGACACTCAAAGGAATTTTTTTTCCAACAAAGTTGGCTACATTGCGTTAACGATCAAGCCCTCAGGAGTAGAATGAATGCTCATTTATTGCTATAGGTTGAAAACTCTTGTAGTGTCATGTTGAATAGAGTGTCTCGATCCCGAATCCGGCTAACGACATGTTAAGGAGCGTAACGTAAAGAGCGTAATCCGGTTTCTTCTTGCGAAGAGAAATAGGCTATTTCAGGTTTTTAACGAAATAAAAACTGCTTATGGGGATGATCTCATGAACCATACAAACATACACAAGTGATGATGTGAGTGTTTCTTTTAAAGAAAAAAAATTCAAAGCTGTTGTTTCGCTTACAACGGCCTATCTCTGTAATTAGGCACCTGTTCTTCGGGACCGTAAAAAAATTCTCTCCTCATCGAACTTTTGTCTCAGGAAGAAGCATTTAATGCTGTTCAATACTAAGAAACCCTGAAAAATTACGATGCAGAATAAAAGAAAGATTATATTAATAAATAGAGTGTGTTTGCTATATGACAATGCACTTTCTCACACATTCAATTCACAAAACATATCTCGGATGCATTCAATTGAGATATTTCAACCACCTCTCTCACAGCCCTGATTTGATATCTCCAGAATTTGATCTCACTTCTCTGAAGTCGTTTGCAAGTGGAAAAAGATTTTCTACCACCGATAAAGTCCAAGGTACCATCAAATAATTGGCTAAATAGGTCGCGGGAAATCTTTTGACAATGGCTGATCGTAGGCTCACGCAGTACATTGGGAATGAATGCATCTACGTCAATAAATATTGTTTGATGTACATATACAAATTTGTAAATTTTTCAGAAGTATATTACCTTTTTGATTTTTAAGAAATTGAGTACTCTTTTTATCTAGACAAACCTCGAATTGGGGTATGGTGTTTAGTTTTATGGAGCAAAGCTTGTAAAGCTCAAGTATCATTAAATAATGAGATACACATACTGTAAGAAATTTGTCAGTAATCTACAACAATGCAAGAAAATACTTTTTATAAGTTTATTTACGTGTGGTATTTCAAAACGCTTTTAAAATAATCGCATAATTATTTCCGTTTTAGGGAAAATGAAATAACTGGTCTCCTTTTCACTTATAAGTACCAATGAATGTCCAGATAGATATTAATGAATTAATTCTTCTCTTGGAAACCAGAAATAATGATAATTTCGAAGAAAAATACTGATAAAAATATTGTAAAACATTCAAATCATCAAACCTTAAGTACAGCGCCAAAAGCACTTTTTTTTCCTTTTTGATTGTGATTGTTTATTAACGTTGCACTGAGAAGCAACACAAGGGCTATTGACGACTTTTAATCTTGGAAAAGTAACGAGGGTGACACCTGAGCTGGACCCTTTCTCTCCAAACTTCCAAACCACGCCTACGGTAAAATTTGGAGACTCAACAGGTTTAAAGTGTTTCATCCCCACTATAAGGCGCATCTTTTGTAGCATTAGGACTCGAACCCATGGTTCGACAGAAATAACTCCGGCAACAGTATGACAACTCGGCTGCCGCGGCCTTTCTTTTTTTTGAAACTCACCCGCAAATAAACACTAGGTCAATTTCTAGAAGAGGGAGATTCATCGTTTGGATTAATTTCAGATGAAATAATTATACTTTTCCTTAAAATATTTTTCGAATACCACTCTGATATCTAATAAAGCCAATTAAAGACAATTATTGTTCCTAAGAATTATGAAGCTTTCCTTTAGAAAGGAAAACAGCTATTACATTTCAGAAAATTAAGATTCTTTTAATTTCATTCTAATCATTATAAAACTTTTCAATATTAATTCTTATATTGAAGATTAACTATCCGTTTGAAAGTAGAAGGCGTAATATTTTTAAATATTTAGCAAATGATAGTCCTGTGTACCATATCATTGTCGACGACAAGAATTGAAAAAATGGCAATTGTGTGTGTGTGTGTCTTGAATATGGTATTAAAATACTAAAATAGGATAATTCTAAAATCTTAAGCTTTTTAAGAAAAACTTTTCCGCTTAAATTTTTGAAAACATGCATTAGAATTTTCAAGTCAGAATGTGTTTACAGCAGTTCAGACTAATTACTTAAAATAATCTAGAATTACAGCATACAATATTTCAGAAATTAGCAAAATTGTTATTCATATAATCTTGCCATTAAAATTGTTCGAATTATTTCAAAAACGAAATTAAAAAGCTTTCCTGAGGAACATTGTTTGTGTCTGAAATTTAAGAAGTTACACAGTGGCATTTTAGAATTTAAGATAGAAAAATTTCAGATTAATCATTCCATTTGAATATTTCCTTCACAAATTAGAAAACGATGATTAAACTGAAATAAAAGATTTTTAATTTTGCATTATGGCTTTCTTGATGTAAACATTTTAGAAACCCCTTCTTAAAATAACTTGCCAGAAACTAAAACCTTGTTCATTACTTAACCGTTAAATTAGGATAAACTCCTGAAATTTAAAACGTTGTTTAAGATTTTTCGTATGTATAGCTTGAAATATTTTAAGTTGATATATGATATTTTTAAACTTTGATGAAAACACATAATTTATTTTTACCAATATACTAGAGTAAAAAACACTATAAGTATATTTATTTAAGAACAAAATCCAACCTACACATTATTAAAAAGGATATACAGATAAATTTGAAATATTATGCACTGAAAAACATTATAACATATGGTACCTGTGTTTAATCTCTTTAATCTAATTATAGTCAAATAATGTATTATAAAGTAAAACTAAATTTTATTTTTACTATGCTCACGTAAATATTATTTTTTTTAAACTTAATGAGATATTTTTAGCTCAAGAATTTGAATTTTAAAATCTAGTCTCACATTCATTTTGTACTAATTTTAAAATATATAATTATTTTAAGTGGCTTTGTTTTCCTTTTCAGAAATTACATCAACGTCATTCACATAATGTTATGCCTTAATGGGAACAATGTAAAATAAATTAACTAAAATTAAACTAATGAATGAACTAAAATTTAATTTAATGTAGAAATTTTTTTCTTCCTTACTTTTATATAAAATAATGTATTAAATTCTTGGGCCAGTCTAAGCCAGTCGCATTTTATTTTAACCAATAACTTTATTTAAATCTTTAGACTAGATAAAGTGCCGAAAACCTGTCATACATGAATGAGAATTGATTTCATATGCCTTGTAAAGTTCGCTCAGTACTTTTTATTAAATTTCTGGAATGAAGTTTTCTCTATTTTTTCATTCCCTCGCATTCAATCACAGCAACCAAAGTAAAAGTAATTTAATGCAAAAGACTTATCTAAGACTACCTAAATGGACTCCCCATCATTCGAAACATGTAAGGCATTTATCAAATATTAAATAATTTTTCTTTAGCTTAAATGCAATCTCTAGTCACTAGAACGAAAATATAAAAGAAATGCTTAGAGGTGGATGGAAAAAAAAGAATTTCGTTCTTTTTTCTTTCCTTTAAATTAAATAAGTATGAAGCATTCTTGATTAACTTATGAATAAATTTAGTCGATATAAGAAAAGTCGTATTGAGGTACATTCAAATGATACTTAACATCTTTATTAGAGAGTGAAAAGCTTATTAGTGACATTTAAAAACAAATAGAGGGGGAAAAAAAGAGAAATATTCCTAGACAAAATAGAAAAGGAAAATAATTTACATTGCAATAATGTGATAATTAATGACAGTGTTGCACAGATGTTGCTGTTCATGCCAGATGTGCATATTGCATAATCTCTTACGCACATTTAGAGTGACTTGGTAATCTCTTTTCGCACTAAAACTCAGCGACAAATTACCCGTCCAGGCTTTTAAATTTTTAACTAAAGCGTTTTTGAGCGCTAGCAATCTTGCTTGATTAATTTCACGCTACACTTATTATGTTACGCTTATTGCCACATATAGCACTCATCAAGAAGTAAATTATAGCGCATATAATTGGAAGATGGAGAAAATGTGTACAATAAATCAACTAAAAATACTTTACACATAACTTTTAGAAGTGCTGTGGAGAGGAGCGTTCCGAATTTTTCGAAAAGATGTTTCACCTTGAAAATGAGAGCTAAATGATACTTATACTTTTAACTTTTTTATGTTAAAGGATACGTTAAACTGTTTAGGAACAAAGCTCTTATATATGAGCCGCTCAGAAGCCAATGCGGTTAAGTCCAAAACACAAAAATTGAGAAAATTAATGTTTTTTGATACATTAGTTTTTAAAATTCTTGGTTTATTAATTTAATTAGAAAAGTGTATAATGTCTTTTTTCGAGGAGTAAACTCTGCAAAAAAACAAGATATGTACAGGATGTGTAAATAAAAACGCAAGTATTTATTGAAATAATGACGCATCTTAAAAATTTTAGGACTTATACCTTTTGGCAGCTGAAAAAGATAAGAAATTTATGTAAAACATTTATTGTCAAAAGGTTTATGTTTATTCATTATAACAAACATCATCTTCTTCCGAGTTATTTAAATGTAAATATTGATCTCCACGTGTTGTCCTTAATGTCCTGTAAAAGTCGTGTTTAATTGGAGGTATATACTTTAATAAACACATGATGTCTTTTTTGGTTTCTCTTGAAATTGTTCTGCCATTAGGATATAATATAGGTTGAGTTATATTTTTTAAATTTACTGGCCTACCTATTTTTGTTTTTTTTTTATATCAATTACATGAAAGGTATTATCCTCGTCAAAATTATATTTGAACTTAATGATGCTTGGGTTTGACCTTTCCAATTTTATCCATCTCATATTAAGCCAATTGACTGTTAGTCCACTTGTTGATTTTTTTCTGTTGGTAAAAGCTTCTTCCAATGGTTTTGTGGAAAGAAATTCTTGTGGATTAATTTCGACAACTCTGAAAGGGTTCTTCTTTCTTTTACTATTTTGTATTATATGATACCAGTCACTAGGGTTATAAATATACGGAATTTTTTTTGCATAAGCTTCTATAACTGCAAAATCAGCCTCATTGGGCAAATAACTGTGCCCACTTAATAAAAATTTAAGCTCAATTGATTCAGCTTTTATTTCTTCACTCTGAACCAATTTCAGTAAACTTAACACAGTTTTTATATTTCGATTCTGTCCTGAGCATGAATCTAAATACATTATTATAATTTTTTGAAAATCCTTTGCGTACAATTTAATGTGTTTAGTTAAACACGATGACACTTCTTGTGAACCCCGCGATGCTTGGGTTATAGGCCAAACATACATGTAGCCCTCGTTAGTCTTTAAATCATGGCAACCAAGATTGTATACATATAAGTTTCTCTTGTAATAAGCCACTGATGTGGATAGTTTCGGAAATGGTAATGCTTTTTCTAAATCAAAACTAAACACGTATATTTCGTCTGAAGCTCTTAATCGATCATTAGCCATACTATTACGGGCAATTTCTGCATTTCGCAAGTGTTCGTCATGTTCAACTTCAGCTGCATTTTTTTCTTCATCTATTGTAGATTGTTTTTTTATTACCAAATAATCACATTTTGCACAAGAATCTTTTGAAGGTTGCTTAAAATGTAAGTTAAATTTTGTCGAAAATATATGGTAATAAAACTTTTCCTTTACTGGTACAATTTGCTCTTCATTACATTGTTCGACATATAGGTTATACATTTTTGCAATAGAAAGGTCTGAATTTAAGTATCTGCGTCTGGGATTATGACTTCTTGTACAATGGCTTGAAATAGCAGGAAATGAATTTATATGTTTTCTTACATGGGAATCATCTATTTTGTTACCTGAATATGTTGCCCCCGGTGGTCCTTCAGATCTTCCTTTGAACAGCAATTATATAGTCGCCCGTTTCTTATTTGATATGTTTCTATAAAATATTTTTTGCAAACACCAACATCTTGGCCGTTAAGTCTAATAAAATATTCAAAAGACTGAGATCTTGGTTCTTTGGTGTTATTCCTGGGTCGTTGTCTTTTGATAGCATGAACTCTAATTAACCAACTCAAAAAAATATTTTGCTTATGATGATCATTAAGCTTGTAAAAAATTTTCATCGCCTGTTTTCTTTGATAAAAGGTTATCTTGCGATTACAAAGTCGTAAACAGTTACAAGGTTTATTATCAAATTTCTTTGCAGGAATTATTCTTTTATTTATATTTTGATATTGTTTACCTTGTATCCTTTTTTTGTTTCTCAACATTTCTAGACCATTTCCCAGGATTCCTGCTGCGTTTTCTACCAACTTTTCCGTTATTTTGATTATTTTCTATATCTTCGTTATCTGACGGTGTATCAGAATCAATACAGTTAACTCTCCTTAAATTAGGATGAAATATCGTATCACTTTCAATTTCCCTTTGTTCTATTTCCATTGACATTTTTAGTTTTTATACCCTTACAATAAACCTTTTTTATTATTTTAAAAAGTCAGAGTTTTTACAGTTATTAAAGAAAATATCTTTAATGTTTTTGATAACACAATAATTTTCACAAACACTTCAACGTAATACTTTTGTGTTTTGACGCACATGCATAAAACTCAAACAATTCTAATTAGAAGTAACGGTTACAGTTACTATGAATTTCTTGTTTTTCAGTGTTACCAACAAATATCGAAAGAAGAAGAATAATTTAATTTTTATTTCAAAGTTTATGTAAAAAAATATTGATAAAAGGTGGACTTATTCACAATGGCTTCTGAAATTATTATACAATATATTCAGAAGCTATTAAAAAAAGGGCTGTCTAACCTAGAAAAAGTAACCAACGAGTAAATCCTTTAATAACTAAGAAGATTATTATTTATTTCATCAAAATTTCCAAAAATCAGAAAATATCAAAAAATGGACTTAACCGCATTGGCTTCTGAGCGGCTCATATAAAACTAAAGATTTTAATTTAATTAAATTCGTTAAGATTTCTTTTCGAATGTCGTAAGAATTTTTAATTGGTTTTAAGGATAAATGTTTCGCCCTAATCTATAATTTGAAATAAATATTCAGCCTTTGAGCTTAAAAAGGGCATTAAAATGAGTAAATGATTTGAAAGATTTTACATCAATTTAAAAAATGTTTATTTCATAATTCAGTAGAGAGGGAGAAAAAACATTCCAGTCTTTCAAACTAAATAAAATTTTGACATCATAAAGTAATATTTCATATTTACGTGTATATGGGTAAATTATTTAATACTTAAGAATAATTCTGTCGTTACTGAATAGTTTGGATCGTTCAATGAATTAATTTCTTATTTTCTGCAGAAATCTTTAAGAAACTCTCATTACCAATGCTTCTTTTTCTTGAAATGATGCTCTGAATTGGCTGGATGTAATTATAGATTTGATTTCGGGTAGTTAAGTTCTGAATCCATTAAGAAACAATATATAGCTCTTTATGCTTTATTGTATTTTAGTGCAGTTTTTATGTTACTGTAATGAGCTTACTTTCCTGGTAACTTTTTTCGTTGATATAGGGTGATGAAGGTGTATCGACTATTTGCATTTATAAATATAAAAATATTGCTGTGCAATTTGACGCTTTATGATACAAAAAAGAAACTCAACAATTAAACAAAGCAGGCCCTTTGGAGTATATAGCAATTATCAATAGATAACGTACTATACACAGGAAAGTAATGATGAAAAATATGCACTGATGAATATGTTTCAAATTGCGATCTTAAATAATCTAGACAAATTTCCGAAGCAATTTTGATCACCAAGAATCTTATATCACCAAAAATAATCGTGATTTTCGTCCTAAAACATATTATTTAAAACGTTACTTAGGTAGTATGTTATGTATTCCTAACACCTATTTCATCAAAGTTGATATTGCTTATTTGAGAAAGAACGTAACATTTTGTTTGTGGTATGAAATAGGAGAAAAACGTAATTGTTTAAAAAGTGAAAATAATCTTCGAAAGCTACGGAACGAAATAGATTTTTTTTATGAAAAAGTCACATAAAACTAATAAACTTTGAAAAAAATAAGTCAAATAAATAAAATATGTTAAAATTTATTTATTTAAGAGAAGAGAGAACGGTGGTTATGGGGTCATTTGAACTGATAACAACATTTTAAATGTTGATGAAATGTTGAAATAACTTGATAACTATTTCACAGAACTCCTTTTTAAAGTAGTAAAATGTTTTTAAACTGCATTATACTTTCATTTAGTTTAAATTTCAGAAAAAAAATTGTAACTTTAAGAAGCATAATTATGTAGATCTAAAATTTTCGCTATTCACTTGATCAATTGTCAAGGTATTATATCGGTTAAAAATATCAAAATGTTCATAATATGCAAATTCACATATTACATGTAAACTTGATACAGATGTAATTAAATTTTAAAATTAATTGTTCCCAACTTTTTTGTGTAACAAAAGAGAGTTTATTTTAGATACATTTGTAAATAAAATTATCCTAATAAAATTATTAGATTTCGGTATAGCTAAGTAAGATTATTTTGAATTAGAAGAAATCCATTGGTTTAGTATTATTTTGGTAAACGAAAATAAATTGTGACTGCTCTTGAAAAATTCTGATTTTCTCAAAAGAGGCGATTTACAAAAATTTGCTTACTATTCCGAAATTTAAGGTAATCTCGAAAACATCTTTTCAGGATTAATAATCATTAGTAAAACATATCAGTACAATTTTAAATAACCTCCAAATTTTTTTCAAAATCAACACCTAGTTTAATGATACTTTTGTGATAGTTAAATTTCCGGTTTTTTTTTTAAAGAGAATTAAAATCCTCCTTTCTTTTATTTCTTTCTTTTTGTGCACACATGCATACATGCACATGCGCATGCATAGAATTGCTATTTGTATTTAATTTAACTTCTCCTTTTCGCCATCTTTTCAATAAAGACTACACACATTTTTAGAAATACTTATACAGAATTTTATTAGTCTACTGTTCCCTTAATTTGACCCTAAAATTCTTCTACGTCCAGAATGAACCAAAACTAATCTCCAAATGAAGTAATTTTCTACGTTAAGAAAAATGTTGTTGTTTCTCAAGAGAGTAATCATTACATGGATAAATTTACTAACTCATAGCTGCGGGACTTCTAGCTCTATATCAAAATGAAGCAGCCTAGAGTTTTATATGAAAGGAAAGAATGAATCTCGGTTCTCTGGAATTCAGTTCCTTATCCAGTGTTAGAGATAAAAGGAACCTTTAGATGCAAAGCAATTTTTAATTGACTGACTGTGCATTTGAATACGCTCCTAAGGTTATATATTCTAAATACAGCCTAAAATAACGGTGTCATTGGAAAAGGCTTACGGCTATGAAAGATAATGATCACGAAAAAGAAACAAGATTCTTTTTCTCTTCCTAATCAGAAAAAATGTATCCTTTTTCCCATTATAAGATAAAGGACTATTTCTATGAATGTAAAATAAAAAATTCCTGCTAAACATAAGCATTATCCTTATCTTTAAATTATATTTAAAAGAACACAACACGTGCAACATTTGTTTCACAACATCTGCTTCTTCAGTTATTACATTCATGTCTACGTTTCTTGGTCGAATATAAATACATTTATTTCAAATGATGTTATATTCCCCATTTTACACTCTTTATATATATTTTCTTAATTAATAGGTATTACTCAGTTATGTCCTGCATTTTTTGATAATTATACCGAGGACCTTAATAATTAAAAAATCACGTTTATATAATTTTTGTTTTCAATGGAACATATTTTCATCCAAAATATTTTTAACATTAGGATGTCAAATATCTTAAAGAATATTGCATATAATTTTATAGTTTTCTTAATTTTGAAAAATTCAATGCAACAGCCAACAATTGAAATACTAAGTAAGGATTTATGCTCTAAATTCTATTTGTATATCTTGCTTTTATTAGAATAAAGTTTTCAACATTTTTCGTGATTTTTTTCGATAGTTAATATCCCAACAAAAATTCTTTTGCTAATACATTATGCATATTTATTTGAATAATTTATTTTGTTATTGCTCTTAGAATTAGCAATATTTTTGTCAGTAAAATTCAAGTAAACTTCTTAATTTTTTATTCATCTCTGCAATATATATTTACATTTTCTGATTTTTGTAAATATAATACTAATTTTATAAAATTCTTCTAAGTTCAGTAAAATAAAAAAAAATTATTTACGTCGTACATTTAACAATTCAAACTAAATTTGTTATGTTTTTCTTTTACTGTCGAAAAATCGATCAGCCAATTAACCATTAAAGTAACGAATCTGGATTTATGTCCAAAATTCAAATACATTAAAATGTACTTTGCTTTCAACAACTTCTAATTTAAAGTTTAACTATGTATAGTCAAATTATAAATTTTGAATTTCAGATATACATCAATTCAATCTGTTCTAGCTAAAAGTACTTCCGAGTTAAATGTTTTCCTTAAAAATAGAGCCATTTATATCCCAATACAAGGAGTCAAATACTGCATCTGCAGATTCTCAAGCCTCCTTAGACAAATTTTTAAAACACGGACAGAAAATTCGAAGAATCGATTGTTGCTCCTCGTTAATAGTTTCTAGCTTTCGGAAAGTGTACACAAATCGAGAAACTTTGCAGATAATTTGCTATGTGTTTGTTTTGAGACAATTTCGGGACCCTTTAAGGATTTGATACATGTTTTCAATAGATGAAAAGAGATAATGTTGACACTTTTTAAAGTAACTTGTTTTTGATTTTCTTCTTTTAAAGGACATATGCTAAACTAAACTAGCTAAATATGTTAAAAATGTTTTTGAGAACTTTATTTGTTGTGAAATCAATATTTTTATATGCTACATTTACCCAGAATATATGATGAAATTTTTGCAAGGCAGTATTATAAACTGAAATTTGTTCGTTCATACAAATTGAATATATATATATATATATATATATATATATATAGGAACCACCACAAGTGAAATATAGTAATACATAATTTATATCGTACTACATCTTTATACATAAAATGAGTTTTAAATCTATGGATAAGTTTGAAATTATTTTGTCCAAATTTGAATCACAAAAGTTGAATGGATTCCTTACGAATAAATAAAATGTTTGTATTAGTATTTTGCTCCTATACTAACTTTAAGTGATATATTCATTGGGTTAATGTTATTAAGCAAAATAAACTCAATCTATAATTTTTTGTTGTATTGTTAGTAGAAAATGTTCATGTGCAAAGAAACAAATTACTAAAACAATTACTTAAAATAAAATACTCACATCTTAATTTATGCCATTTAACTTAACCAAAGCTCGGTAAAGAGGCAAAATGAATTTAGATAATATTTATCATTAAAAACCAGTGCAAATGCTTTTTGTTTACTTTAAATCAAAAATTTGCTAAAAATCCATAAAATATTTGAATTTCAAAATTTACGTAAATTACACAGAAAAAAATCTTCTAGATAATATTAAATCGTGTAGTCCTTCAA
>BMAW01097180.1:116596-128166 GCA_019974015.1 Nephila pilipes
ATTCCAAATTAGAAGAGGCAAGTTGCGTATTATAATATACGTACTTACATTTTGAATAAGATCAAGCATTTTTACTCCGTACCTTAAGAAGTTATTACGTTTTAAAAAAATCATGTATTTTTACTCGCCTCTGAATGCTGTCTTTTGATTCGTTACAAATTATTCAAGCCTTTTATGGGGTTAAAATATATATTCTTCTACCTAAGACAAACCTTTAGGAAGCCGTCAATGTTCATGTATATGTATCATAGCTTTTGTTACACTTGGAATGTCTCGTGAATTATTTTATCGTAATCATCAAGAGGAATTACATTAAAAATTCGAATTATCTGAATCAAAATTCCAAGTATATGTAATTGTTTCTCACTGTTTGATAATAGAATTGTAGCACTATAAAAAAACACTCCTCAATATCCACAATTTTGAATTGAAGTAGTTTGATTGGATGGATGGATGTGCGGACGGATAGACAGATAGAGAGAGATATACATATATATATAGAGAGAGTTAGATAGATTTGAAGCGGAACTCTTCTTAAATAGATGATCATTGCATTATCTTATTTCAATTATTATAAAATCAATTAGTTTTCTTTGAGAAAATAATTTTTATTCGACACTTTTAAATAATGTTTTTTTTTTTTTATTTCGCCTCATAATTTCATTTTATCGAACCAAACTAATAGAAACTATTGTTTTAGTTACTTATTAGTTCAAATTGTATAGTACTTAAGTCGGTGATATTTTGAATTTAAAGGTTTTCAAATTATTGTAAAGAAAGAATTTCAATTTTTCATACTGAGCCATATACTTTATAATATACAATATTTATTCGGTTTCCTTCCTTTCTCATTTTTTTTTATTTCACAACAGTAAAATTTGATATTTAACATAAAAGAGAAACTTAGTATATTTTATAACATCAATATATTCCACTTTACTTATCACGCTTTAATTTATTCTGACTCAAATATATTTTTCAGCTTTTTTAAAAATATAGATTTTTAAATTCATTTTTCAAATTAACTCTGATGAACCTTTGTCAAAGGTGTATGAAATTCGAAGAGTTTTATAATGTTATTTTCTTCTTAGAATTGCAACTCTTAACTGAATCACTAACAATGAAAGAAACTTCCTTATTTTTTTGTTAATAAAATTAAATACTTTTGTACATATTATAGTTATTTTAGGAATTTATAGCGTTCTCAAAAACTATAATTTCAAAGTACTCACTTTTTATAAGCTCCTTGAAAGTATACATGATTCGCAGTTTACAGATTAAAAATTTAGCTGTAAAAAATATAAAACAAGTCCATAGATATCTTAATATTCGTGAAAAACCAATATTTATTTCGTTTTATTACTTTAAAGTGAAAACTCTTACATATTTGACACATTACAATACTTTTACACATTACATAATTGACATACATTACATGTTTGACATCATATCACTTTTGAATTTATGATGTAATTGTTATCATTGATTTGAGTTTGTGTCTATACTAATGAAATATTATCATCATATAAATCTAATTAAAATTTGAGAGATTAATTTATAGAATTTTTAATTCTTAACAATTAATTGAAATCTATGAAATAATTTATACTTAAATTATTTAAAATAGTTCAAAATCACTTTATATTTTTAATAAATAAAAGTAAAGGTTTTAAGTAAATAAAAGTGTGAAACTTACTATGAATTTTCTAATCATACGTAAAATATATAATATTTCATTAAGTAATTTTTATCAATATTACATTTTATTTTCAGGCTGTAAGTGTAAATTCCTTTCACTACAATTATTTTGAGCTCAGTTTTTAGAGATATTTTTCTTTTATATTAATATTTTTAACTAAATGAAGATGATTTAATCACATTCGTTAAATATGTATTAAAATACATATAGATGCGTAATAATTTCTAATATTTATTAAGTTCTAAAAGGGAACAAAGAATCAAAAAAATTAAATTTTTTAGAAAAAAAATTTATTTGGTAACACTTTGGTATTTATTTCGATTGATATAATACTTTTGTATGCACAGGACGAGAATATTTGACTTTATTCTTTTTGAAAAAGTGAAATTGAAGAATGCAAGACGAAAAAACTTCGGGATTTGTCTACACCCCATTTAAAGATATCAGAAACTTTATTCTTTTTTTAATACAAAAATTTTGAAAATTAATTTTCTTTGGCTTTATTTTAATCATAACTATAACGCTTTACTGGTTTTTTTTTCTTGTGATTACAACTTTCATAACAAGCAATTTATTGTTGATATCTCGTGTTCTATTTGTAATGTAGATCTCGAGCTAATTCTAATTACGTTTCATATTGAAAAACACACACACACACACACATTTTATTAAGACTTTATATCATTATTGTTTGTGTTGAAACTGTTGAATGTTCTGGTGTTTATTATTTTTTAATGATTGAAATTTTCACGTAAGAAATCCTCTCCTAAAATGGTGGTATTATTCTATGCACATGAATAAAAAATGTTGGTGTAATGATACTGAGTATATAGCTGATACCCCAGACAAAAAAATAGCAGTTTTGAAGATCTTAATACCAGAATCGAAGAATTATTAAAAACTGATAAGACCGTATGTTCTGATATTGGAAATTTCCTTATAATTAACTTGGCACATATCAGCAAAATCTTTGTCCAACTGAAATGACCAGAATATGACAAAATCACTTAAAAGCTTTAACTTTGGAAAAAATTACGATTTACCTACACTTTAAATTTAACCTGTAATTCTTGTATTTCAAAAGTTTGTGCTATATAAACATCAAATGAAAGACAAACAAATACTATACCTAATATCATTTTACTGATTATGCTACATTTTGTAACATTGGAAAAGACTATTCGGCAATTGAAAAATTTTATAATGCCATGAATATCTAACCGTTTTCATCGAGGATATTAAGTAAAGTACAAAATTTCTTCACAAAGCCTATGGTATTGCTGTAAAGGCTGTGCAAAGAGAAGTAAACAGTGAAGTACGAAATGTATATTCACTACCTGCTAATGTACCATTAGTCGACATAAGTGTTTCATTTGTTGGTTCTATTGAAGAGCCATGCATCATTTATTGACATTGGTTCTGTTATAGATATACTTACAGACTATATCATTGACTTTGGAGTAGTGTGCAAGGTATGTCGACATTGTTCCACAGAGAGTCAAGTGAAGAATTTGATATGGGGTTTGGAGCACATACGTACCCGATGAAACAGTGTGATATCATTCACCTTAATTCGTTTGTGTGGTGGAAATGGAGACAGCATTGATGCTGTGGGAACTATCACAATTATTGGCATTTTTTTAACTCTACATTATTGATTGATGGGAATTGTAAATAAATGGGGTCAGATTTCAATTATCAATCTGAAAGAAATTTTCTAGAGCTCGAAACATCTGTTTAGGTGGGAAATGTTACAGCAATTTGAAAGAGACAACTTTAACGAAATTCATTTCATATTATCAAAATTGATATTTCAAAGCTCATACTGTTGCCGTGAAAAGAGTAATATACGACACATTGCATTACAAAATTTCAACTGACAAAATGCCTCAATATTAAAAATTTCCAATAGAGGGGAATTTTTGTTGTTTTTGCCAATCCGGTATAGCAAAGGGAGAAATCCAGGTTCTACAAACTTCATGTGGGAATATCAATAAAAGATATCCTTTTTTTTATTCTCATCCTCTCTATTTACCTACGGCTTACTTCTTATGAACTTTTAGAAAAGAATGTCTATTGTGGAACACAGAATGTAAATGAAAGTTATCAAAATATGGTGTGGTCCAAGTGCCAGTAAAGGTATTTATGCATAAAGATCGTGTGTATTATGGAGTAACAGAAATCATTTGTGAATTCAAAAAAGTGATGTTACGAAGTGTCAAAGAGATCCAAAGTTCTCTGAGTATATATTTTGGAAAATTCACAAATTATCTTAGTGCACTGCTAGATTCTGAAGAAAAAAATTGTTCAGAATGAGACGTTAAAATGCCAAATACCAGCATGCGCGTAAACTAGTAAAGAAATCAATATTTAAAAGAGAAGCATTAATTAAGAAAGGAAGGTGAAATTTACAGAGCATGATATATTTCAGATATAAAAAGTAATGTAAATTTTATCATAGTTTTTTTTCTTTGAATATTGTGTGCAAGTATAATATTTAAATTAAGATAGTTGTTATAGTTTTTTTTCAGAAATTGTGTTCTTATTCATCATATATTTCCCAACAAATATAATATTTTGATACTACATGAAGTAGAAAAATTTTCAAAGGATTTTAATTATTATTATTAATATTATTATTATTTTATAATTTTCTTCATTTTTCTTTTTAGTCAATTGCAATTAATTCTCTGAAAAATGTGACAAATTATTAAAAGTTTGTACTTAAATTATGCATGTAAATGCTATTAATTCTGAGAAAAACATATAGCTAATGATATAAAAGAGCATTTTAAGCTAATTGAAGCATGAAATGCATTTTTTTTTCAGATTGAAGAACTTTAAAGAAGAATTTTCTCAGTTCGTGTTTTTTCAATATATCAATGCATTTAAAATGCTATTCTTTCCCCAAACATTTACTATTTCCCTCCATTTTTTCTGTGTGTTATTTATAATGTATGTAACAAAATTAGGGACCTATTTTCCCAAAGAAAAGTGAATACTTTTTCTTAAAGAAATTAAAATATAGGGGATATCGGTATTTTTTCTGAATTTTAGAATGCATATCAACATTTTATTTTTTTCACCAAAATTGAATAAGTTAATACAAAATCGATCTTTAAAGTTCTTTTAAAATATTACAAAACATATTCATAGTAAAATATTAATAAATACAAGAGGGGTAGGATTTTAAAAAATTTCAAAATATTTTTAGTAAATTTAAATTTTGAAGATTATGTCAACAATGCATTTAAATTTTAATATCTGATCAATTTCTTAAATAGAAATTCAGAATGGCAGGGTAAAACCTAATTTTTAAATACATAAATAAAAAAAATACTGAAAGGGTTCCGAGTCTCCTGAAGAGAAAGAGAAAGGTGAATGTGCATGACTTTACTCTAATCATGTATATATATATATATAGAATTTCCCCAAATGTTCAACTAATGACTTTTCCATCAGAACCACGTTTATTTTAATTAATTATCTCTCACAAGTGAAGAGAAAAGACATAAAGGTGAAACTTTACATGCATTATATATGCATTAATGATGATTATATAACAATAGCTAATTATGAACTAAAAGATCTTTTCACTGGTACCAGTTTTAATAAGTTCTTTTAACTTGCTTAAGAGCAAAACATGGATATACTTTAATTTTACACAAATAATACATATAATTCCTCAATGTTTTTTTAACTGTACAAGAATAGAAAAATAGTTTTTTTAAAAAAAATTCTTTTTAGGTACACATGTGGAGATATTTTTTTTTATTTTTTTCATTTTAAATGTATTTTTTGATAAATAGAAATGTTATTTCTTTTTATGATACTTTCGAAAATTATTTATTCCAGGGAGCAATGAAATAATTGTCATTAAGCCTTAAAATTAAGTAAGTAAATTATATGTATTTTTTAACACTATTAAATAGTACAAATGAAATTATTCATAAGAAATGTAAAGCTGTAACTGATTTAAAAAGTCATATTATGAATATTTTTGAGGTACATATTCCACTTTATAATATTTATCAAAACAATTTCGGAAATTCGTTACTTCTAAGACCGAATAATTAATTGGTGATAAAATTGATCGTATGTTATTTGCATGCTATTAAATATATAAGTATTTGTAACTAAGTACAAATTTTTTTAATTGAACGTTTAACTAACATAAAAACCAAAAAGTAATTTTAAAAATAAGTTTTATCTAATTACAATACCAAATTTTAACAGGAATGTCATCAATCAACATTAAAGTATTTTCCCTATTGAATAAATGTATACTTAGATATTCATCTCCTAAAAGTTTGAAATTAAATAAAATTCTAACTTAAAAGTTACAAAAAGAAGTGACAAATAAGCCAATCACCTAACGATATGATTGCACATTCTAAAAAATGTATTACAATGAAAATGGGACTTCAAAAGATTCTGGACACAAGGAAACAAAATGTTCAAAGTAATGCTATTTCTGGAATTACGCAGCATTATCTAATATTAAAAAAAGCCGTACAAATACAATCTATTAATATACATATCATATATATGCATACATACAGTCAGTTGTACTCTATTGAAAACTCATAAACTCATTCATACTTAAAACATGAAATATATCAAAACAATAAAAAAAAGCTGCCGTTCTTTTACTTCAACGTTTTTTATCACATAGAGTAACGTTAGTCGATTTCAATCTTCAGTAGAAAAAAAAATTTATTTTCATCAATTTCTTTTTTTTTTTAAAAAAAAAACGATTTCTCTGTTTTGAATAAACTAATTCTTCTTGCTATTCAGGTAACATTTATGAAAAAATAAGTCTCTTTCATGTTCACTCGTTTTCATAAAAGCATACTTTTTTCTGCTTCCTTCGACGTTTTTTCCTTTTAATATTAATGTACTTACTTCAGATTTCCATTTGTAAGAAGATGGTTAAATTCATACATTCCAGTCACAAATGCTTCAATGCTTCTTCGGAAACTTTGAAAAAAAATATGCTTTCCATGTATCATTTATATTATCTTTAAGACAACATGTTTATCTAAATTACGGAGTTTATATATATAATAAAACATTTGTAAGTTTATCTTAAGGAACAATTGGTTATTGCATATTAAAAGTGATTTCGCAACTGTGAAAGTGATTTATTCAACTCTTCTTTATATGGAAGTTTCTGTCAAATTTAGGGGTTTTTCTGATTCGGGATAAAGTATTGATTAATTCTGCCTCTATTATTCTTCAAAAATCTCCATAAAACTTTTAAGATTTTTTTACTTTAAAATTATAATATCAGTGTAAAAAGCATGGAATATTTAAATCTATTACTTCGAATTATTTATCAACTCCTTGTAAATATGCGAGAGAAGAAAGTTTGCAAAAATATTACATGAAATTTATAAGTGCATTAATTTTAAGGAAAATTAAAGCACCAAAATTTTCCAATTAAAAGAAACAAATATTTGTGGAAAATAGGGAATAAAACTGATAACACTAAATTTTCAAGCGATTAAAAATCATAAATAATAGGAAAATTAAGAAAATCAGGTATCATTTTAAATTTTATTAAAAGTTATTTTTTATGTTTCCTTTAACACAATCTAACTTTATATTTAGACTAGATATATTTATTGCGCAATTTATTAAAAACATTTTCAGATAATTATTTTAGAACACATTAAATTTTAAAGCTTGTGTTACGTAAAATTTAATCTTAGATTTCTTAGTAAAAGCTATTAATATTTGTTTAACCTAATGCAAATAATTTATGAAATATTAACCAACGGTTTTTGAATTCAAAAATTTTACAAATTAACAAATTATGTATTTCACAAATTAAAACATTAGATTCAAATCAAATTCCAAATCCAAAACAAAAAAAATCGTTGCAACAAATGTAAAAAAATACGATCATAAAAACCAGTAAGTAGGAAAAAAGTTAAAAATAATAATGCTTAAACTTTTTGTATCACAGCTTTATGATGTATATGAATAAATAAGATGATATCATAAAAACTTTGAAAAAAAAAAAAAAAAGATTCGTCATTTCTTTATCCTGATTTGTCATACAATCAAATTCTAAAGTGATGTAAAATACATCTTGAAGTTTCACTTTAGAGCTACTCTCCCCAATCTTATGCAGCAGTAATAAATTCCTCCCTTTTTCCTATTACTTTTAAGAATACATACTCCACTTTACAGAATAAAATAAGTTGAAATGCTATTTTTCTTAACAGAAGTCAGAAGACGAGTGATGCATTCACTCAAAGAAAAAAAAAAAAATGCCTTTCAGTCGCGTGCCCGTTTACGAAAAATATGTATTTTGGATAAATGTACAAACCAAATGGGTTTTTCCCCTTGCGTCAAAGTAAGTCGAATCGATACTTTTGTGACATTTTTATTTCATTTCTATCAAAAATTAGCAATAAATAATTTGAGGTGTGGATAAATTGGCACCATTCATAAGAAATAATAAATAAAAAATATTAATTATTGCCGAGTAATGGAATTTTGAGCCTTATCAATAGCGTATCGAATTCGTTTTTAATATTAATAATCCTATTACGATATGTCAAAATAAATTTCAGTTTAACAGGATGCCAAACATGTTATTGAAGTAATTAGTATGACAGATTATAATATAATTAAAATTAGTAGTTTATGAAATGGTTATCGTTAGCTTTTTTTAAAGTTAATACATATCATGCCAAATAAAGTAACGGTGTTAATAATAAATAAGGCACGGAAATTTATTATTGACGATGAAATTAGACGCATATTACGAATTTTTTCATATTATTTTTTATCTATTACTTTTCAAATAATAAGAGATTTCATATATATGAGCATGATTTAAAAAGTGACCTTATTAGGAATAGAAAATGAAGGTAAAGGGAAATGAAAAAGGGAATGCGGTAACTCAATAAGTAATGTCTGTTAATCGCTTTCCGTTTTCTAAGAAATCCATGTGTGCGCCATCCTTCTCATCCCGAAAATTAGTCACCAAAACTTTTCAGTCAGAAACCATCTTTGTCTTTTTTGGATCAGATACACTGAAAACAACTAATTGTTTTCATTGCTGCTTGGTTTCCGTTATACAATGATGAATCCAAGTCTCATCGAGGGTGGCAATTCGACGTAAAATGGCACCTACAACTCGAAGCGATAACAATCAAATTTTGATTTGATAGTTTTTTTCAAACTTGTTTGGTGCCTTTTAGCAGATCTCAACACACAATGATAACACCAGCTTATTTTTTAAACACCATGTGTCTTCGAAAACTGGTATTTTCAACTTCCTTTCCTTAAAAAATCAAAAAGGTATCTTTAAATTAATTTTAAATTCCTTTTAATAGGTGACTTTTATACATAAGGGACTGAAAATTAAATTTTCTGGAAAATGTGACTTAGGAAGTGCAGGTTTTGAATAAGTATTACAAATCAATGAAGTTTTATACACTAATATATCTGTTTGTAGCTAGAAATTTTTATTAATGTTAGTCAAGAATGAGCAGTTTCTTCATTAAAATTCGTCTTCTTACAAAATCATCATATGATTGAATGTAAGTAGTATGTTGATATTGTTAGACTAGAGAGTTTATTTCAAATTCTGTTTCATGTAATTATTAGCTAAAGAGAATTTTAAGACATTTATATATAAATTTTAACTTCAGAATTTTTTTTTTTAATCTTGTTAAGAAATTTTTTTTCAGACATTTCAGAATGTTATGTGATCAAAATTGCTTCCAGATATTCCCCGTTCAAAATATTTTGCTGTAATTTTACATATGTATAACACAAGCGAAGTTTAAAAAACTTTTTATTTGACACTTTCAACTGATACCATTTAAAACCATTACCAGATAAACAATTCAAGAAAAGGCAAACTAAATGTTTGTATCAAGTGATTATTTCAAAATAAAAGAATATCTTCATTAAAAAAAAATTTAAGGTGTTATTGAACATGATTATGAATATTTAATTGTCATTTTATTCAAGTAAATGTATTGATCTTGTTCTCAAACAAAAAAAAATCTATACATAAAAATAAGAATTACTTGAATTCATACTTTGAATATAAGCAAATAATTTGTATCGTATTTTTAAACAAATGTGTTTTTACTCGTTGTGAATTCCTAATTGTTTAACTTTTATTAACAAACAAGTTATAAGACCTTAAATCAGTTACAATAATTTATTGCACTGTAAATGTTTCAAAAATGCTATTTGTGAAATAATATGGATTTCTCAAAGCACTGAAAATTCCCCAAAATAGCTGATTCCATAAATACGATGGATGCTGTGCACTAGCGTGCTTGACAAGGGTTCAGATAGATTTGCTGTGTGACATTTTAAGAGTTCAGATATTTTTGAAATAAACGAACTCAATTTTACAGACTCCGATAATTTCAGTTGTTAAATATCCGGCACCAATTTTAATCTGGAAACATTTCAATAAACTAAACTTCTCTTCCGCAAATAAGTTATATATGACAGAAATAAAGAATGAAAGGCAAACATTTACAATTAGCAGTCAAATAATGAAATTGCCTGTATTTAAGGACAAAAATTTAATTGAATTTTCGGGCGTTAGACACCATTTTCGGTAAAGTCATTTGTAGAACGTCCTTTGTCGCAACTTAGCAACGGTAGACTCTAGAGACTACTAATTACCTCAGGCTATTTTGAACATTCCTTCTTTCCACTACCGCCCTCTAGTCTGCCATTCAAACATTCCCTAACTTACTACTTCTGATAAAGTTCTCGTTTGCTTAGTTATAAAGATAAACACCTTAATAAAACTAGATATACTCTTTCTCTAGGAAAGGTTTGATTTTCCTATTGACCAATAATGTGTTAATAAAGTGTTCAGAAATTTATTTCGCTGATTCGTTTAAATTTACGAAGTAAATATTTCAGAAATGAAGTACGGAAGTAACTATAGTTCTTCTTCGATTTTAAAGTGCACAATAATTTCAAAATGAACACCATAATAAGATTTAGATATGCTCTATTTTTAATAGAGGTTTTTTTTTTTTTGCACTGATCAACCATGTTAATGCAGAGTTTAGGATTTATTTCAAACACTGGTTTTAATTTATAAGTAAGTATTTCAGAAATGAAGTATGGAAGTAATAATAGCTCTTTAATTTTAAACTTTGTAATAATTTCAAGATAAACACCATAATAAAATTAGATACATACTCTACCTCTAATAATGTTTTGATTTTCATACTTACCAATCACGTTAATTTAGTGTGTAGAGTTTATTTCGAACACTCGTTTAAATTTATATTCAAAAATGAAGTACTGAAGTAATGATAACACCTTTCTTTATCTTTAAAGTGCATAATAATTTAAATGCCTCGCAAGAAGACTGATAAATTTACTGCATGATTGCATTGTCTTAATAACAAATATTATATGTGTTTACAAATGCTTATTAATTTTGAGGTAGTACATACTATTTAGCATTACACTTTATTTTTGAACAAAGAAACTAGTTTTGTTTTGTTTAATAATAATGTCAGTAAAAGGTGAAATACTCCTAATTATGTTTCATTTTAGTGTTTCTTATATATTACGCTCTGGCAACTGAAAATTAATTTAAAAATAAAAATATATATTTGTTCAAGAAACTAAGTTTTTCTAAATAAAAATTTTTCTAATGTATTTAAACATTCATACATTTATTTGTTTTGTAGAAAAACTTCATATTTATTAAAAGCATAATATTTTTGAAAAATTGAAAGTTTTCATAAAATTAACTCAAAATATTGTAATTTATATACATACATACATACATACATACATACATACATACATATATATATATATATATATATATATATATATATATATATATATATATATA
>BMAW01097180.1:128176-154828 GCA_019974015.1 Nephila pilipes
ATATATATATATATATATATATATATATATATATATATATATATATAATGTGTGTGTGAGAGAGAGAGAGAGAGAGAAAGCGTGTGTGTGTGTGTGTGAGAGAGAGAGAGAGAGAGAGAGAAAGAGCGTGTGTGTACGTGAGAGAGAGAACGTGTGTGTACGTGAGAGACTGTGTGTGTAAGTCAGTTTTAAGAAGTATGTTCTAATATAATTCGAAACATTTGCATGTATGAAGTATTTTTATTTAACTGAGAGTAATGTTTCTTCTGTTTGAAATTACTCTGATTAACTTCTCAAATAAAACCAATAATGATATATTTTATTCTAGGAGGAAGATTTTTAAAACTACAGAAAATGACACTCTTTAAGTTTGAGTTACTTCACAGCTCTAGTTTTACTTTCATTGAAAGATTTAAGCTACGACATTTATTCAAAATTCCAACTTTCGTAGACAAGCTAGTCAAAGATTTTGTGCTATTTTTAAAGCTTTTCATCGTGTATCTTGTCACTTATAAGCTTCTCTTATAGTTTCTTATGTATTGAGACGCATTTCTTTAATCTATCTAACAAGAAGAAAAGAAAACTTTTAAATGTGTTGCGATACAAAGTCTTATCATACAGTTATAGACACCGAACAATGAAAATCATCCTGATTCATATGCTAATCCTTAATACTCTCTGGATTTCTTTGTCATGAGTGATAAATTCGAAGACTCTCATCGCCTATTCTTTATTTTACCCCATGTCATTACTTAGTAAGATAAATGAGAAAGAAGACTATACAATTTGACTACACGACCCCTGGTTGGTCATTAAGGTTTCTCTTTCAGAGAATGATGCCTAAAATTTCAAATATGTGATTATATTTTTATTTCTCTACTTACTGTCTCACATACTTCAAATTCCTTTCAATACATCACGAAAGCTTATCATGCTTTCGTTTTTAGTTTATTTAAAGTTATGTAATTTGTAGGTATCTCATGTATTTTTTCAGTCAAATGTTTTGATGTTCTTTGTTAAATAATTTCAAAGTTTGTATCTGTAGATTTCTAAAATTATTTTTGTTTAATGTCTGCAATAAATTCAATAAAAGTAGAGTATTTCAGATTTCACAGAGGAGATGTTAATTTTAAGTAAAGAAAGAAACCAACAAATTCTGAAATATGACTTTCGAATAAAGATAATGTCTTGTAATTTTTCCATCACAGAAATGTAAAACTCAAAATTGTTCTTACTCATAGCTACAAAATTTAGTAAATGTATATTTTCTGCATTATTTAATGGATAAAACTATTTATAATGCATTGGTACAAACAAAAAAGCGTGGATTTTCAAAGGTGAAGAAGAAATATGCAAAAGGTTTCTGGTGTCATTCATTTAAAAGTAATCTAATTCAGAATAAGCGATAAGTCTTAGCTTTTTTTTAACTCCTACTAATTATCATGAGTTAATAAAAGCATTCGATATTACAACGATAATTTATCAGAAGGATACATTTTTAATTAGTGCAAATTTTCGCAGTATTACAACTTTTAAAAGAAAGGTAAAATTACTTAATATTTATTAAATTATTAATTTTTAATAGCCTATTTTATCACCTTTATGATGTTTGTATCAGTTTGTTAAAAATTCACCAAATATTATTAGACAGCTTTTATGCTGAGTAATAGGAATTTTGTAAAACTAATTAAAGCATATTTACAAAATTTATATCTGAATGTTTTCATAAAATATGAACAATTTCTTTATTATTTTCTTAAAAAGATTGTCAAATATATTCAAGTAAATTATGCATAAAAGGAATGCCTCTTTACACATTTTTGAAATTTAATTTTAATACCGAAACTCTTTTTTGTAATAAGAATAACTGAAATATCATTTTCATAAAATTTAATCATTTTTTTTTATTAAAAAGGCTCATAAAATGTCATAGAAATAGTATAGTTATATTATTACTATTTTTAAAGAAAGGCTTCAGCGTGTTAGTACTATTTATAAGAAGTCTTATTAAACATGAAAATATTTGCTCAATAGCAGTTTAATGGAGAAATATTAATAAAATATTATAAATATCCTTCATTTTGATTCATTATATTGAATGAAGAATATAAATTCCCATCTCCTTCATAATAAATTTATGCAAATTAATTTATAACTATTATATATAGTAAGAGATATGTTTTTTGTTCACTTACAGATCTTAAACAATCTAAAAAGGAACCATTTTTCAAAAAGATAAATTGCTCTGTTCTACGGAGCAAAGAGCATTAACTGAAAAAGAGCAACATCAGCCAAACTCCTAAGGCATGGAGTTTCATTTAACAAAGATTATTTCATGTGTAAAAGCTATACTTTTAACGTTCGTCAAATACTTCAACAGATTTTATTAAACATTTTACAGAAAACTTTCAATTAAGTACAAAATTAAAATCATTAGAGAAATAACATGCACACACACAAGCACACACACACACACACACACACACACACACACACATATATATATATATATATATGTGTGTGTGTGTGTGTGTGTGTGTGTGTGTGTGCTTTGCTTGATTTAAGGTGTAGTGTGCAGGGGATTAAATTCATTTCTTAATATGTTATCTAAGAAAAAAATTGTTTCTTTTAATAGCTATTTGAATATTGCTAGTAATAAAATAGTCCTTGCTGCTTCATTTAAAACCAAGGGGAAATTTTAGCATAAATGCGATATATAAATATATCTTTTCTTTTATTTCTGTGGTCATATGGTCATGTTTTTTAAAAAGGCCTTAAAAAAAAGTTCAAGTAGTAGAAATTCACATAATTAAATGAAGAGATGTCAGATTAATATTAACACAGTTTATTAATACTTTTCAAATTATGAATGTTCATGAAAAATCAATGTTTTTCTTGTTGTCTACTAATCTTCAAATCACATGGATTATAATATGGAATGATAAGTTAAATGTAATCTCACCAACTCATTCGGGTTCGAGTAAGTAATATTTACTAAAGTTGAAAGTTCGAGAGGGAAATCCAACTTCTCCCTGTATTAACTCACTCCACAAAGGATATTTAATCAAAGTTGGTCTGCTACTGATAATCACTTACTTAACTGCAATCACTTATTATACACCTACTACCGATTACTCACTTATAGCTTCAATATTCAATTCTTCCTGGTTTATATATTTATTTCCATAAATTTCTTCGATACACTGATTACATTAAATTTATTCTGTAAATATAACGCTTGAATTTATTGGAAAAAAGTTGGAAATTTTAGTAATTTCAGAAAGTAAACCCAAATGTTAGTTAAAGGGAAAGTTCGCGAATAGCCCAACGTTATACTGTTTGTTCAAAACAAATCTTCTAGATCTTTTTAATCTTTTCTTCTGCCTATCCTAAGCTTATTTGGATAAATAGAACATAGAAAGACAACTAAAAATAAATATTTTTCTTTTCTGTTTTGTTAGAAGAAAGATTATAATTGTATTACAGACTAGGTTTCTTATACTCACAAAATGTCTAAGACTTACAACGAAATTGCATTCAGAAAACCATGAAAATTATGACAAAATAAAAAATTATAAAAAAATAGCTTTTGTTTCGAGTTGAAAATCTTTTGCTGGGCATTCCAGCTTAGAGAACTCAGTTCACACAGTTACACAGTTCAGAAATTCTTACACAGTTTTAATTAATTCTAATATACAGCAACTGTATTTTTTTCTTCGTATTCCATTTAATTAACTAAGCTATCTAATTATTAGATATGTGAAACATATATGTAAGCCTTTTGTGTTTGTGCAATTTTTGTGCAAACATATTTAAACATTTTCAATCATTTTTTTAATGTGAAACCCTTTAAAATATTTTTATTACTTTCATTAAGTTAATATCTTTAATTAAAAACTAATCTGAAAAATACTCTTTTGGATACTTCCAATGCAGCATTTTTAAATTCCTTTTAATGCATAGCTTTCGAATTATTTTATTTCTGAATATAGAGGGAAAAGAAAGCTGCAATACATTTTCAGCCTCCAAATATCTGTAGTAAACACCATTGCAATATACATTGAAAAGAAAATTCTTAATTAGTTGTATCATGAATGAATATTCTTGTTCTTCCATTCCTTATGAGAATATATTGTTTTGTTTAAGGCTCATATATAACTTGTATGACACTTTGTATTGGTCCTTAAACTCAATGTTATTGGAAATCCTTAATGTATATCGATGCTGCTGTAAACACCGAAATAAATTAATGATTCCCAATATTCTTGGGTTGCGTGCCATCAACATACCACAGTGTACATCGATAGAACATTCTACTCAACTGTATTTCTGAAATTCCAAAAGCTTCTATGTTAATCGAAATTAGAAAGAGAAAACTTCCCATCGAAAATGTTACTAAATAAACTAAGCAATACAGTATTTTTTTTTAAAAAAAATCTAAGTCGATAATAAACTAATATTATTTACTTGGAAAAGTAATTGTACATCAATTGACTACTGCTCCAAGAAAAGCTAAACATATTTGTTTAATTCAAACACAGCAAAATGAATATCTGACTTTTATCCCATAAGCTGCTAGATAATTTTCTAATTATTACATAAATGTGCATAGTACATTATATTCAAATGGCTTTTTTAATTTTAGTTAGCATTTACATTACACAATAGTCTTGATTAAAAGGATGGGAGAGATAAATACTAGAGGTAATCATAAAAAAAATATTTTCCTAGTATTATGTTTTTGTAATTTCTGATTCTAAGTAATAAGTTTAAGCATAATTTAAATTAAATATAGTGTTCTATAAATATGTTAATGACGCAGAAAATTATTTTTAGAAAATTAATAGAATGGTTTTAATGGTATCTTTGTATTAAAGGTACTATTGCATATTGATAAAATTAAAAATATACTAAGAGCTTCATACATATAATTCATATAAAAACACTTATGATTTAAATTAAATATAGTGCTCTAAAAATATGTTTAAGACAAAAAAAAATGTTTTGAATATCAATAGCATGGTCTTCATGGTATATTAGTTCTAAAAATACTACTGTTCTGAAAAATACTGATAGATACTGATAAAAGCAATAATATACTAAAAGCTTTTTGTAGATAGATTGAATATTCTCCAAATATTTGCTTAACAAAATAATTTGCATTCCGTATGTTTATTTTTCATATAAACATACCGCGATTGAACTGTTTAAAACCACAAAGTGTTTTATAAATAAACTCCTTATTTCAATACAGTCAATTTTATCGCTGGTATTAAACGCACATTACTTTAAAATTCTCTTGAACTCAGTCAATGTTGTCTTTATAAACCCAACAATATTTATGAAATTTTATTACAGGCATCTTCTTTTTTCGGCGAAAAACAAGATTTTTTTTCTTTCTTTTGATGCCATCATTCATTCTTTTGGCTTGTGTCCTTAAGAATCAGTGGAGTCGATTTTCCACATGACTTGCAATACCTTTTTAGTTTTCATCCTCTTGGGGATAAAAGGAAAGTTTATGGAAGAAAACCATAGAAGAGACAAATGATTACTCTCAGCAGCATGCATTTTAAGGAAGGAGCTCCAAAATACCTTTTGTCTCGTGTTGAAAAAAGGGAACTATAAAACGCACTTAAGAGACACAAACGACTCATATGATGACCTTTGGAAGTGAAGCATTTTAAAAACAAACTTCTCTTTGATGTTTATGGAGGCACTTTACTATAAAGGTATTTTTGTAGCAATGCGTCTATTGATGAAAAGCGACTTTTTCAAAGTCGAAAGCAGCATTGCCTGCAGCTGTTGTAACGGGAACTTTTTTAAGGTTATTAAATAGATGAGGTCAAAATATTGCTATGAACTTTACTACACAGACTTTCGTTTTGAAACATCGGCTTAAGAATTGAATTTCTCGGTATAATTTACTGTACAAAGAGACCTTTTGATGTATTAACTGGTTATTTTTCTTCTTTTAAATAGAACGCATAAATGTACGTTTTAGTAATTGATCTTTTTATATTGATTTGCAAGATGCACGATTAGCTTGTATCGGAGAGTATTCAAATTGTTTTGAAAGATTTTAAATGCAAATATTTTATTCGTACCTTTGGATGTGCTTACTAATCCATTATTAAAAGTTCTTTCTCACAGAATTTTAGATTTTCTTTTCAATTAAATACAATATCCGAATAAATTAATTCTTTAATTGTACAGTTTTAATAGTGGTCACTCCCACGAGATGTATTTCTGCACGCATATTTTTCATTTAACAAAAATTTCAAAGAAAAGATATTTCATTTTGTTTAAAAAATTCAAGAATATGAGACTATACATAATTATTCAAATTATTTAATGCTTATAAAATATATAAGTAAATGGAATGCTGTACGATAAGACATAATTAAATATACATAATAAATTATATAATATCATATTAGTTTATAATAAGTCTGAGAATTATTGAAAACAAATGTAAGATAAATTGGTACTTCTAATAATTTTGATCATATTAATTAGATCATGAGCTCTTAAAATACATATATATATAGGATTAATTTAGTAACATAAAGTAAATAAGTAATTAGAATAATTAAAAATATTAGTACAGGATTAAAATAAAAGATTTTTTTTAAAAAAATTACAAAGGGAACTTTCAAATAATTCTTAGAATAGAGAAAATTATAAGAAAATTAACTTTTTTTATTACATAAAACCTAGAACAAATAAATATATCCTCATTCACACAGTCCACAACATATGTGGCAACATTTTTATCACTTAATTTCTATTTTTCCCAATTTTCCTTATTGTTGTTAATTATATGAGTTACGTTTTTCTTTGTTATGGTACGCTTTTGTACTTTTTTAGTACCTTTTAAGTGTTTTGGAGTAATAATTATTATTTATATCATTATAATTTAGTTTTATTTCATTTACATTTATGAGATTTTTTTTTATTATGATTTGAATTTGATTTACTATATTATTATTGCCTAATTGCCTCTTAGTTTTGTTAGCTTAATAATTTTTTATATTTTCTGATTAAGTATGTAATATATATATATATATATATATATATATATATATATATATATATATATATATATATATATATATATATATATATATATGCATGTATATATATGTACAAACTTTAATAAAAAACATTTGTGCACATTTCTCAGGATTCCTTAAAAGAATTATTCAATCATTGCTTAAAATTATATGCCCAAATAACATTGGGAAATAAATCTTTTCATTCTCAAGAAAATTATAACATGAAAACATAATGGACAAAAATAGCAAGAAAAGCATAGGACACTTTTTTAATGGATTTATGCACACTTTTAGTTCTTCCTCTGCCTATAAAAGTTATATACTCTAAATGACTTTCCTTTGATATTGAGAGATATCGTATTAATATATCATCACTAATGTCAATTTTATATGAAAGTAGTTGCTTGGTGTCTTAATTGCATTTTTTAGACATTCGCAAAGATTGATTGCGTCACCGGAAGGTACAATTTATGCATTTCTAATTAAATGTGGAAAATAAAATATTTATTTCAAGTATTATGTCTTGTTAGACTTGTTTTCATGTTTCTTTAAAAGCAGTTTAAAAGTATCTTTTTTGAAATCTTTTTACATTTAATTAATGCTCAGATGTAAGAAATAAAGTGCTTAGAAAAGGAAAATAGTTTCCTAATATAACAACTCTACCTAATCTGCGAAAGACATAACTGTAACAATTCTGTTAAAATCTATTACGATGTTTTATTTGTTTTTTCTAGTGGCAGATACTTTTCTCTTTGTGAAACTTTGAAACTTTCTGCCCAATAATAAATCTTTTTTTCTCTAGCATTGTTAACCGGTATGTCATGAACGATTGATTACTCTTTATGTACTCATTCAACTAGTACTCTTATACTTTTGAAATAAAAGTCTATGTCAGATTCCAAAAGTCAATTAGAGTTCTATAGTTGGAATACAAGAAAAAAAAATATATGTATTTACTTAGTTAAGAAAAATTAATTCTTATAATATAAATATAAGATTCTCACTGAAGTATCTGTAAAAGTTTTTCAGCTTAAGATAAAATATAAAAATATATTTCTTTACATCTTTTCCCTCCATTTTATTTTATCTAGATCCTTAAAACTTAAATAAACTGGAAAAACTACTTCATAATTTTAAGAGTTATTTTATTTTATTGATTGTGTGAAAAAAGTTTAGAGAAACATCCTTTAAAGAATTTTGTAAAAGATAAATGTGTCAAAACGGCACTTCCTATACTTAAGTTACATATTTATAGAAAATTCTAATATCTTCATATCTTAAATAAGTAAATACAATAATTATTGTTGGTGCCAACTCGTTAGCTTCACTATGAATACTTTCCCATAGAAATAAATCAGACATTCTAGCAAATTTACAGATGTTTGGGAATTTTTTTACAGAACCATATATTTTGTGTAATATATCTTTACTTAATTAAAAAGGGCAAATAACCTTTTGTAAAATTATGATTACACATAACGTTCATTTTATAAAGAGCAATTGTGCTTTAAGCTTTCCTACTACAGGGTATTAAATTGGATCGACTCATTTTGTTCTTAATATAAATATTCAGTTATATTTTTCTGAGTGCCGCATTCATTATGAATATCTTAAGATATGTTATTGCCTCATTAAAAATCATTTATATTATTTCTTATAATGTAATTTCAATCACATTCCAATCACTCATATTTTTTGCAAAAATGACTAGCTAAATTTTCTTTGAAATACATTTTATTTATATTTCTTTTTAAAGTAAAATTTCATAGAACATATCTCAAGTGAAAAATGTATGGGTGTCGGTTTCCAAAATTAACTTTTCAGTTAATGATTAAAATTTTTACCATACCATTATAAATATAAAATTAGTTTTTTTTTTTTTAAAAAAAATAGATTGAGCAGCATTTAATGCTGTATTGTGTACCATTTATTTAATTAACATTTAGGAGCAATTATATTTATACAGCAATACATAGTTAGTAATGTATTAATTTTTCCATAACTTATTAGTTCTAAATTAAATACAAATGTAATATTAAAGTTCTTACTGTTTAAAATTATTCATATCTTGATCAGACAAACGCCAGATAGATGGTCAAAAAACCAAATAAAAACTAACTTCTACTATTTAAGACATTTGAAGGATTTGTGCAAATATTAAATGTTTTTGAAAACTCAGACATATCAACTTCATCATTTGACTTGAGATCTTAAGATTATGAAGCATATTGGAAGCAATTAGCCCACATTTGAATCCATTTGATTAGGCCGAAAATGAATCTTACAGTCAATTTACAAACAGTTACTGAAAGTATAGATATAATCATAACCCTTAAAACTCATTTAACAAATAATTATTCAATTAAAACTAGAAGATACAAATCTATAATTATATACTAGTAATTTCATTCACACGTAAGACTTCAGATAATCACATTGACAAGTACAAAATATTTAGGTAAATAGTAATAAATACGCATCTTCAATAAATTAACTTATAACTATTTCTTTAAATAATATTGGTATCACTTATATGATTTAATTTTAATGCATTATAATTCTCTCTTTATACTTTTTAACAAAGACACTGATCAATTTGAAAGCATATTTGAAGAGCTTGTATATGAGTATAAATCCACCTAAAGTGATCTATTTTCCGATTGCCAAGTATGGAAGTACTTATTATCTATTAATTATACATTACATTCATTATATTATTCATAATACTATCTGTTCATTATATGTGTACTATTTATTATTCTAAATAGCTAACTTTATCTAAACTCAGATATACAGGGACAGTTGAAAGCTGTATTATCTATCGTTCATTTCTCTCTCTCTCTCTCTCTCTCACTCAAATTCTCTTGAATTAAGTCCATCTCTTTCCAAATGGATAACAGAAAGACAAAGTGACAGTGGTAAAATTCTTCCTTAGATAAACTTACTTGTATTCACCAATCCAAGTAGACAGATAGAAAATTCCATATTTTAACTGTGACAAGTGAATTTCTCATCCTATCTATTTAATATATCGTTTTCTCTTTTATACAAAGAATAATATTGGTTTTACTCGTATAAAACTATTATAAATTTCACTGAAGTAGTACGAAACTAAGTATTGTATTATAACCCTATTCTATGAATGAATAATATTTGGATCCAAATCTTAGTCCAAACATATTCAATTTCCTTTTTCTCGAAATCTTGTCAATTTTATGTGGAATAAGCTTCCCATGATAAATTAATGAAGGATTGAAGAAGATATTTGTCATCTTTGCTGTGGTTCATTGAGATGCTTTTAATTTATGAGAACCTGAAATGAATATAAAAAGGACACAGAATTATGTTAACGACGTAAATTTTTAAGTATAAAAATGTCTACACAAATGAACATTACACATTTGTTTTAAAAATGTGTACAGAAATTAATATTTTTCTACTTCACTTGATGAGCTTTACAGTAGCTTCCGCAAAAGTTTTCCCTATGTTCTTCATCAAAACAAAACATCAAATTCACTAAGAATTGATGGGTTTGATTGTATTTCAATTTTCTTGGCCTCTTTGTTGTATTACAACAATAAAAGTTGATTAAATAATTCATAAAACTATTTTAAGAGATTCTGTTTTTATCTAGTCGTCCCAAGTATATTCAAATATATTTTGATTTCAAATCATGGACAATAACGCATATTTTTATTTTTGTGCGAAGTTAAGAAAAAACCTTCATCGTTACCGTTTGCTGAATAAATGTTTGCAAACTTGGTTATTTTTTACAGTAGTGTCTTAAAAACAATCAACTGGAATTGTGCATAAAATTTTAATTTGGTCATTTAAAGAGAGAGAGAGAGAGTTATCATCTATGAAACATTAGGAATTTTTCAAATAAGATTATAAAGTATAAAATATACAAAAATAAGACTAGTATTTTCAAACGTTAAATATGGAAATATATCAACTAAATTTTCAAATTACACAATCAGTACCCATTCCTTATTTTCAAGAAATAATATTCAAATACGAATGTTAAACTTTATTATCATGAAGTTATATTTCGAAAGTTCATTTATCGGCTGTAAGATTTGTTTAGATGACAGAAAATGGTACATTCTTTGCAACGCTTGAAAACCTTCACGACTTCTAAACACGACTTCGCTTTGATGATAGCTTCTTCCCTTCAAAGCAGTGAAGCCGAAAAAAAAAATGATTTGCGCTACAAAGAAAGGTTGCCTTGGTAGAAAAGGAAAGGAATCAAAATTCAAAATTTCTGAAAGTAAAATTCTGTTTTACTTAGATTTGCTCATAAATGTAACAATAATAAATGCTTCTTTCACTCAAAAAGGAAATTAAAAGCATATTCTTAAACCGAATTTTCAGAATGTTGGTAATTCAATTTAGCTTAATGGGAATTTGAATTAATTTTATTTTAGATGTATTGACAGCGATTCATTTAGAATAACATCTTTGAGTTTTGCATAATCAATTTAGTTAATGAATGCTTAGCTTTTTCTTTATTAATAACTCTTCTAATGAGCAATACTTCAAAGGAATAGGATAATAAGAGTGTTTCCAGTAAAAAAAATATCCGATTTTATCTATTTTGATTTTATTTCGTGGCACATTTGATGTAAATATTTTTGTTCAACCACTTATTCTATATATAATTAAGAAGTCTGAAGATTAAAAATGTCGAAGGCGTGAATAATCTTAATTTAAATAGATTTAATGATTAAAGTACAAGGATATTTATAAACATAAAGATTTACTGAACTTTGGTAAAATATATTAGTTGTTGTTTATTTTGTCTCTGCAATTAATGAGTGAAAATACTTTTTTATGATAAAAGGAAACTCCTCACTTTTAGACTATTAATTATTATTTGAATTTTATAAGTTCAAAGGCTGTTCAAAAAGTACTTGTATTAAGAATGGGAAATAATGTAAATTATTATAATCAATTGATTGATTTTCTTTTTCTAAAAATCATCACCATTATATTTCCTGCAGATGAGACCATCATGGTCTCCTTTGTAACGAATTCACAAGAATCACCCCTTGATAACAACTCAACGCAGAATGACAACGACATCCCGTCGCTGCACCTCTCAAATTTTGATTTGGGGGCAAATGACTGCAAAATCAAAACTAATATTTAAATCAGTGTTAAATTGGTTTGGGTACCATTGAACAGATGGATGCAAGCAATGGCCATAACAGTTTGCTTTAGCAGCCTCATTTATCGTCAAAAAAATCTTTTGAGACACCATCCCCTCGCATTCTCAAGATTTTTAAAACAGCTAAAATATCAGCATCAAAATTATAGCAATTCTTTGACGCGCATTTTATTTCAAATATTTAAGAGGCTTCACATCTAGTGAGCTAATTAAATATTTTATTAACAAGTTAAAATTGAAGGACACCATTTTTTACTGCAGATCAAGGATTGTCGAACTGTGATACGCATAACAGTGGAATATATGACGGTTTTCCAAAGGGTACGCTAAGAAGTTTTAAGAAAACTGTACACGCATCAGTGTTTATAAAACACCAAATTATCCTCTCCTTATTACTCCTACTTATCAATGAAATCTGAAGTATGAAATTACCAAAACGACGGGGACTCTCACCACGACTTTACAGGAAAAGGGATAACTTTTTCTAACTATTTCAAATGAAACTAGCGATAAGTGTTATAAGAATTATACGACCTTTGGAAGTGAAATTATATGTTTGGATCATCTAAAAGCAATTATGTCCTGTGTAATAGAATGATTTATAAGGTTCTCCTGCGGGGAAATGAGCTGCGTCCATCTAACTGCAGTTTTTACTATTAGGAATGTGAACATGACCCTAGCCATCACATTCTATTTCTCGAATTTTGCACGTCTAATAAGATAGCCTTGAAGCTGTCGGGCAATATTTATCTCTGGACATATTCACTATACAAAAACTGAATCAGTAACGATTGCTTATAAATGTTTTCACGAACTTCTTACTTTAAAAGTAAGACTGAATCTTTTAGGTATTCTGTTTCTCAAATGTAATTCACTACATTTTGAAAGCTTTTTCAAAAATATATTTAATGTTAATTAATACGTACTCAATGTAACTTCTTTACTTTTTTCTTTCAAATTTTTCGTGTGGCTTATTTCTATCCACTTCATTCTTTCTTACTTTTGAAATTTTCCAAAATGTTTGCAAAACATGAAAACAGAAATTAGAGAGTCTTAAGATTTGCGTTCGTACATGAGAAATACAATTTCATCAAATTATAAGAAAAAATATGTAATTAAATACATGAATGTAACTTTTCATTGCTGATTAACTCTGAGTTTTGGGGTTTGGGATTGCATAAGATTAGTAATGTACCCATGGAAAGTGCAAAGGAACACATTCATCCCCCAAGATCTTTTCTCGAAATTGAGTACATCAGTACTTGAAAAATTTTAAATAGGAGAAATAAGAATGATGTAGCGCATTATTAACCTTTTACTAAATGATTATTCTAAACTAAAAAGCATTGCTTCTGTTATGACAATGACTATATGCTTTTCCCAAATTATTTTCTGGGCATGCCACTGCATAAGATAATACTTATAATTATGCACAATATTCGGGCTTATATAATTTTCCCTATAAAGAATGAACAAATTACTACAATAAGAAATCGCTTTAATTTTTGGAAAGTTTTGGAAAAATCAACCAATTAAAATTGAAATATCCTCCATGGATTTTAAATAAGTGCAAAGTACAGAAGATTCTCATTAATTCATCACGTTCCGGACTAGCAATTAGCAATTTTAATTGATTATAGAGAGCATTAATATAGCTTTTTTGGGATACCAATGATAAACCTCTCTATATAAAAGTTTTAATGATTACTACATGTATTTAATGTGTAATGCACATTCTGAACCTATGTAGACGTTATAAATATCTGAAAAAAGTAATTCATCTCATTCTAACAACTACAAAACTATATTCAAACATAAGTTTAAATGAATATTCTTGCTTTGATAAAAGTACAGAATAAAAGAAAAACGACAAGTCCAACGATAAATAAAACAAGTTGTATTAGTTACTTTACTCTCATATGCTTACGCTTATTAGTTTTACTTGAACTTGAAGAACACCTACTGGGTTTCAAGAACATTTTATATAACTGTATACTGAGTAAACACAAATGCAATGTTGTGCAAAAGTTTGATATGCAACCCCCTGAAAAATAAGAGACACTCTACTAATAGGAAAACTGACGTTGGATGAAAGTTTGAGCAGGGTTTTTGTATTTTTTTTTGTGAACCTTTAACCCCGACCTGTCATTCAAGGTCCACAAATACCCGAATTTACGCGAACAATACAACGCTTAGTGAAACAGCAAACATTTCTCTCAGACATCGAATGTAACACTTATCATACAAATCGAATCTTGCGTTTCCAATAGGCAAATTTAAATTTAAATATTCTATTAACGTGGCACTAAGACAACACAAGACCATTTGGCAAAAAAATTTATAATTTTGAACAGTCCTAACGACGAAAACGACACCTGAACTGATTTCTAATACATGTACACCACACCTTGTGAAGAATTTGAAACTGGGTTTCATTTAAGAATAGTAGCTCCTATTATTCAATGGCCACTGTAGCCAAGTGGACATAGTCGCGAACTCGCAGACGGCATTGTATCCGTTGAGTTATGCGTTTGAGTCATCATGCTACTTAAGACCCACCATCTAGCAGGGCTGATGCACGTTAAAATGTCAAAGCTCCAAGTCCTCCGGTTGGATTGGTGTAGAAGTTTGACGGTGAGGTAGCAGCTAAGGTGTCGTCCTAGTCACTTGACCGAGGCTCAAAATAACAAGGACCGTCGCCATTACCCTTGTTGTTTAACGAGGCAATTAATAATAAACACTCACTTATACACTCCTATTATTTATCACGAAGAATCATTATATAGGGTAATCAAGACACCTCCCTTGCGCGAAATTCAAATGAACTAGCAAAAGAAAAATATGGATCTTTTTCGCGCGATCAGGTTTTTTTTTTTTTTTTTTTTTTTTTAATTTCCTAAGAATCTAATTTTCCTGATTTTAACGTTTCATTTTTAATGGTACAAAAATGGCATTTTAAGTTAAGAAAAGTTATATTTAACTTGATACGAATACTATGCAATAAATTCATAGTAATTAATCCTTTTTATGCTTGAATTAATTGATTTTAGAAATTTTATGAATAAGATACATAGATACATGGCACATAGTGCTTAGAAATATTAAACTTTAAAAAATTAATCAAAAAAGCATCATCCTCTTAATGCAGTACAGGTAATAAAAAGGTCTAGTGAGAATAAGAAGAAAAAATCAAAAGTTGGCTCTAGAAAGTCGATCCCATTTTAGGTTACCAACAAACTGGTTTTTAGTAATACATTTTTAACTTTTTAAAAAATTTTATTCATTCTAATTTTTTGCACAAATTGGTTTTGCTTCATATACATTGTTTTATTGGGTTAGTAATTTAAACAATGAAGCAAAACATATTTTTTCAATTCAATAAAATTAATGCAATGATTTCATAACTAAATATGGTTTCTGGAAATATATTTAAAATTTCTTTTTTCATTAAAAACAAATAATAAATGCAGCATTTATAAAATCCCATGAGTCAGTTTGAAGTATTACATTAATTCTATTAATCACATTCTGATTTCTGAGCTAAAACTCGTATTTTCGGTATGTGTCTGAGAAAATTTTATTTTGGCAAACATAAGACCTCATTTACTGACCAAAAGGTACACCCAGTAGAAAGATGAGCTACAGACTTCAAAGAGTCAAAGTCAACTTCGCATTAGGGATTGTAATAGTGTTGTAGATTTCATAATATATACACACTTCCTTTTTATTACTTATATCTTACTTCCACTTCTGATTTGTAAAATTTCTTTTCACTTTCTTAATCTATTTTCTTATTTAATAATACAAATATCTTTACTTTTACTTATTTTTTAACTTTTAGCTTTACCTTCGCTCATAATATCTTTAAACTTCAGATAAATAAAAAAAAAACGTAGTCAACAATAACCATTGATTTTATTCTAACATTCTAACATGCTTTTATGTCTCTTACAAATCCTATTAAAATCGCAATTTACTTTCAGCGTATACGTCACTAGCTGTGAAGTACAGAGCTCTCTATCTGGAGATTTCTCTTCCATTGTGGTGTTGTGTAAGCAAACATTTTACACACTCGCCTCTTACATAGCGCCCTCTTTCGACCTTCCTGACATACGATCGTCCATGACTTTTTTTCCCAATTAACACAAAATCCTTGTATTCAAAAATTACTACATATATAGTTCATGCTAAATATTAAGTTGACTTATACTTTACACGATATTACTATATTGTTCATGAAAAACTTTCTTATTACACACTTGAAAGTATTAATTCTTATATACTTCTAGATACTTATTAATGTACACAAAACATTCTTCATACTTCAAAACATTAATTATTGTGTACTGTAAAATATCAAGTTCATACACTTTGAAGTATTAAACTTTATTACACACTTAAAATTATTAATTCTTTTAGACTTCAAAATCTCAAAATTTCTTATAACAATATAAAATTATCTTTAAAGCAACACGCTAATAAAAACAATTCTAAGAGCCTAATTAAATACCGGAGACATGTTTAAAACAAAAACTTATTTTTAGATAAATCCATACAAAATGAAACGTTTCTTATTTTAATTGTTCCATGAGAAATAACTAATTGATAATTCTTAATATATGAGTAATCAATCAAAATTCCTTAAGAAAAAATCACTCAACTAATCACCAAGGTATCCGAAGAAGAAACGAATGATTATCGATATGTTGAAAATGTACTATTGAAGCAATTTAAACTTAGTGTTGAAACGTTTTGGCAAAGATATTTATTTATCATGTTAGATTTCAAAAGAATACATAGACAGAATTTGTTTTTAAAATGCGCAAATATTTTAATGAATGGTTAGAAGGATTAACGATCAGTAAATGATTTGATTCTGTAAAGGAATTAATTGATTCAGATTAATTAAAGAAAAAGGCTCCAAATCTGAAGCCAGAATATTTTATTGGTTCTTGATCAAACTTTACAAAAGGGAATAAATTAATCGGAAAATTAAACGAATAAGAAAATACTCGAACTAGCATCCAAAGTGGTTGTGCTGGAAATAAAAACACACAATTTTACAAATTATCGCGATGATCCTGAAACTTTTTTAGAACAAATTCGAAATCATGTAACCATAAATTTAATGTAAGTGGAGGCTCAACTAAGCATACACATAACCGTAGAACTTTTAATTCGGCAACTAGTAACAAAAAAAGAGAACCAAAATGTTTTTCTTGTAGTAATTTTAATCACGTCGCAAAAGATTATTCTACGTCTCATTGTTGTAAATTGCACGATACACACTCTTCCATTTTCACTACTAATATCTTACTTCAACTTCTGATTTGAAAAATTTCTTTTCGCTTTCTAATACTACTTTCTCTTAGTTAATTACTTAATAGCTTCACTTTTACTTATTACTCAACTTTTAGCCTCATTTTGGCTCTTAACTACCTTTTTTTTTTGTCTTTAAACACATTAGATAGTAATAAGGAACGTATTTGACAATAACAATCGATTTTATTTTAACTTGCTTTTATCGTATTAAGTTGGTGAGCATCGCAATTTACTTTTAGTGTATGAGTTACCTGTGATGAATTACAGATCTCTCTCTCTCTCTCTTACTGAGATGTGTAAACAAACATCAAACATACTCACCCTTTTCAAAGAGCCTTATACTGGTGGACAGTAAAAATAGTATCAAGATTCAGATTTCTTAATTGTTTTTATTGTTTATTTTTATATAACTGAATAATAATAATATTTTGTTTATGTGTGAAATTTCAATAAAATAATCACTTCACTCGTAAGGAAAGCAATTGAAGAGATGTGTAAGAATTGAAAATTAAATGTATATTTACGAAGGATTATAAAGATTTAATTATTGGAAGGAAATAACTTAGATATCAGGACAAACGTTTTCTGGGTATTAATTGATACTTATGTAGAAAAAGCTGTAAATTAAATTAAAGATATTAATAATGATTTGTTCGGTTTCATGATATCGTAGATTGAAGTAACCCGCAGTATAGTAAAATCTTAATTATTATTAAAATGTAATAGAGATAGAAGCGTAAGTATTATTTATTATTCTTAAGACTTCACACACAATGAATAGACACCACCCAGAGATATACATTCCTCCCAGCGTTTCTTGACCTTTCGAAAGCCATCATTGTAGAACACAGCAAATTCAACTCCATCTTCCCTATGTTACACGTTACTTCAATCCATGGTTTCCTGAAACCAAAGAAATTAACATTAATAGATGTAATTTACAATATTATGTACATTATAATCAATTAATATGCAGAGTAAATTTTATCTCAGTATCTCGGTTATTTTTAATCATAATGTAAACTTTTCAATTCCCTTACATATATTACACGCAATTTTTATTTTACACTGATATCATATACTGGATTTTTTCTCAAAGACTTGTACTTATTTTTTTGAGTATTACAAATTGTTTCTTTTGGACTTGGAAGTTTTTTCTTTTCGGTATTTTCTGAATAAAATAACATGCATATCAACAATTCATTGCATTAATCCTCTTTAACGATTATGTATATATATAAGAAGTAAAATAATTAACACACAATCACAGATTATTTTCATTGTTTTCTAAACTGTAATTTCTGTTTGAAAATACCAAATTTTGTGTTCAAAACATATATCATAGATATTTTAGCCTCAGCATCTCGTTTCTACGTATTTACTTTGTATGCTGAAAACATTTTGAAAATATATTATTTAATTGCAACTACTATACAGTAAGATTTAAAGCGACATTCACAAAACTTCTGATTTGTGAATAGGTGTCGTATATAGCGAGGCTAGTGTTTGTTAAATCTATCGATGCGGAATGTCTTGATGTTGGAATGTCGTTGAAGTTTCGAGAGTGGGGTGTCAACTCAGGTGCAATCCTTGTCACTTGACATAGGTTCAAAACTACTAGATATGTTACCAATAGTCCTTGTGTTATCTCTAAGAATGAAGTTAATAATCAATTGTGTGTGTAAAAACATGAAGAGAATATGATTCGGAGTGTTGATTATTAGTTGATTCAATAACTAAATTCATCAGAATTTTTGGTTGATTTTGTGAGTACGTATGAATTAATAATAACCTATATCAGTGAATTGTGTTTGAAGATAAAATTACGAATTAGTCTTAGTTATTTAGAGTTTTGTGTACCATATTTCTTTCAAATTACTCACTGAATCTTGTTAAAACATGATGCTTATTAAAGTACGTTGATCTGCATAAATTCTTACGGACATAATTACCTTCATTGATGAATATAGCTAGAATAAAACTTAAACTGTAAAACCACCAGGACTTGAATCTGTCATCACCGAAAGGTTTAATGAAATCATTTTAAAAGATTCAAAGCATTTTATAGTAAGTAATTTAAAGTTAACCAAATTCAGCTTATCATATCAAAGCATATGAAATTAAATATTTAAATAAATTGTACCTGTAAAATCGTTTCCTTTGAGACAGTTTCGAATTCATAAATTTTGCATTAAGTGCAGTTTCATTAAAATTTTGATTGGGTTATAAAAGTTAAACAGAATGACTGAATTATATTTATAATAGATGAATTCCCTTTATATGTGATTTTATGAAATAATTACATATGTGATTTTATGAAATAATTACATATGTGATTTTATGAAATAATTACATATGTGATTTTATTAAATAATTACATATGTGATTTTATGAAATAATAATATTATGAGAATTTTTACTAAAAAATATTTATTCTTGTTAGGCTTTAACATATGTCAAAATATCGTTTTTTATTATCATTTCAATTAGTTTTCAAATGCCCAAAAAATAAATTCACATTTTTTATACATTTAATTACTTAACTACTTAATTACCTAAAATTTCAATAGCTCTTATGATTTTATACGCTACATTAATAAAAATATATCAATCAATACTTAATATTAAATGTTTAATTTTCATATGTGATGCCTTTTATATGGCATTTTATGTTCTAATTTTTCTTGCATGTTTTTTTTGTAGAAAAAAATACATATACCAAAATTGTCATTTGCTCAGAGAAATTTAATATATTGATTCCCAACTGTTAATATTTCAATAAAAAAAATAAATTTATAAAATATATGCATATTAAATTTGTTTGCTCAATTTTAAGTCATTTAAAGTTCCCCTGCATTAAAAATGTTGAAACTGATTACTCGGTTTTGTTGCTTATTTATATTATGAAATTGTTAATACAGTAACAAATTATTCATAATAGTATTTATATGCAAACGCATAGAACATGGTAACATCTTAAAAAATATATTATCCTCTTACGCATAAATCGGTTATCTAGTTATAAGTGAAACAAAGAAGTTAAAAACATGAAACATTTAGCAGAAACTTTCCCGTTTTACTCTTGAAAGATTCCTAAATTAAAAATGGAAGGAAAACTAACTGTTTTAAAAGGAAATCCTTTAACTATTTCAATAATTAAGCTCATCAGTGTTAATTTCTAGGGCGGCAAAAGTGGATTTATTTTCAAGTATTATGCTTCTAAGAGAGTATAAGCAGAAGAAATTCCAAGTCATATTATTTCATTTTAGTCACAAAGTTATGCTCATTGGATTATATAATTAAACAAAAGTATCTTTAAAGTGGAAATTAAAGCGAATGAAGTAAACCAAAAATTAACTCAAATATGTTCATTATATAGTTCCATCCGAGAACTATTTGCCATGAATGTAAAGCAACTAAGTCCTATATCATCACTAGTATTAAAAATAGGCGACTTAAGTAAATTTTAATGATTATTAATATATCTTGAATTATTTTAAATTAAAAGGTGTAGTCTAATTTTCAAACTGCTATGAATAATGGTAATTGTGAAATATAGAAAACTGCATAAAACTGTGTTAACTGGTAATAAATCAGGAATTATTAATTAACACAAAAAATTGTATATTTCCCTTTTTTCATATATATATATATATATATATATATATATATATATATATATATATATATATACATATATCATTGAACTCTTTTGTAATTTGGATTTCCCAATTCAGCTTACCAAGTCGCAAAGTGGGAAGGTTAGTACCATTAAACTAGTTTAACCCCGCTTATTCGGTCCTCAGCCCGAAATTGCTTTTTGACTTGCTGGGTTCCATATTTTCATTTATTTTCTCTTTAATTTTTACATTTCTTTCTGGATTTTTGTCTTTTTAAATATTTTAAATTATTCTTTCATAAATTTTCAGTATATATAGCTGTATATATATATAATGATTGAACATTAGTCAAAGAACAACCGTAAATGAATTTAATTTACACTTTATTTTCAATTCCTTTCAATCAAGAACTTCAAAAACTAAAAATTTCAGAAATACTCATAAATTATTGGTTCAAATAAATGTTAACCTTTAACTTTTTGCCCTTAAAATTTTTTACTGTTATGACTTTGTCCTCTTTATTACCATAGTCGTAGATTATCTAATAAAGGTACTATCAATTATTTGTAAGGATTATAATGTTAATATTTTTATTGCATATGAAAATTTAAATCATTAGTTAATTTTGTACTAAGAGAAAACTATATTTAATATAAGCCCAAAATATTTAAGCGCAAACTAGGGATATTTGAAAGTTATATTTTGTTAATATTTGCTTACACTTTTTTGAACAAAACTATACAGATAGATATAATTTTATTATTTATAGACACACAAATGATCTATTTGTCTTGAATTCTAATAAGCAATTTGAAGATAAGCCGAACTACTCTTTTTATCATGACTTGCAGATATGAAGCAGAATATTTAAACACAAAATTCTAAATAATGAAATTCTTAGTAACATTTATAACAAATAGGATAAAGTTAAAGTTCGTATCAATAAAGTATCTTTCTGAAAAAGCTACACGTATATTTCTATTTTTAGAAACATTATCTTTAATTATATTCTGCAAAATAATAATTTGGAACAATTTATGTACTAAAAATACGAATTATAAGAAGTTTCTCGTGAGTTGCTTCAAGGTCAACTATCATAGTTATTTTTTAAATATTTATTTAAAAAATATCAGCATAAATTTTAAAAAATTATTTATGGCTCTTTTTTTTTCTTTTTAAAATTTTTATTAGAATAATTTAACATTTTCAATTGAACAGAAACAAAATTTTAATTGAATTCTAAACCAATATATGGTGACACTATCAATATTTCGAATATTTTCGAGAAATAATTTTTATACTATAGCATAAAATTTAATTATACAGAAAAAATAACTATTTCAATAAAATTCTCTCTATTTTATAATTTTATAATTACTCGTTGATGTAATAGGTTTCTTCTGTATAGCAAAATTCGTTGGAATTATTATAGATTTTTTTTATCCATATTTCAATAAATCAAATAACCAATCAACCAAGTAGATAAAGAGGATTTTTTGCAAAAAAGCGCCATTTTGGATCTATAGATTATGTATTAAACTATGAATTGAACATGAAAAGAATTTTACAAATCTGTTTAAGTTTGATAATTTAAAAAAGTGTATGAATTATGTCTACCTGATTAAAAAGGATTATATTAATTTGGCTATAATGAATTTTGATTCCTTTGGGTTTTTATCCTTAGTTTGATTTCTTTTTTGAATATTGACTTTTGCTTGCATTCATTTTTTTACCATTTTATTATAGGGTAATTATACTGAGTGTGATTATTTGGATTCATAATATTGGCATAACCACTCATTCTCATTCCCAAACCTGAAACAGTATTTCACGAATTACTTTATCACTCTTTTTGATTTCCCGACCTTATTTTTCTTGATTTCTACTTCATAAGTTATAATAATATTTTTGTCTTTTCAGAAAAATGTGATTAGTGAACATTTTTAAGTTACTAGTTTTAGTTTTGCGTTTTTAATGTGGCTTAATTTTTATGTTACTATACTTTAGTAATGTATTATTAGCTTATATATATATATAAGTTTATAATACATTATTAATATATATATATATATATATATATATATATATATATGTGTGTGTGTGTGTGTGTGTGTGAGTGTGTGTGTGTGTGTGTGTGTGCGTGCGTGTGCGTGCGTGCGTGCATTCACAAATTGAAAACTCGTTATAAATGTTTTTACGTCAACAATACTACACATTTTGCATGAACAAATACATGTAAAGTAAATTTTCAAATACAAAATACAAAACTTAAATACAAAAAGTAAATTTTCAAAAATATTTCAAAAACTTTCAATACACACATACTTCATTAAGAAATATTGTTGGCAAATCGAAAAAACTACTACATTTGGTATCAGTTAATAACTTTTAAGTTAATTTTCTACACAACTCATACAGCTTTTGATGACAATTCATATGTTTTAAAAGAGCCAATAACAATATCTCAATTGTTACCATTTTGTTATAAATTCTTCTTATCTGCTAAAATTCTGTTCTTTAAATCAAAACGTTAGTAAGTTTATTAAGCTGGAATTTACATGAAGATATAAACTCGTTTCTTATTTTCGGTTATTTAATATAACAATCTCGATTCCATGAGTAAATTAGTCAAACGCTTTCTCTCTAAATCACGAATAAATTCTTATGTTTTTCTTATTCTCTTATGTTTTCGATAATGAAATCACTTTTTTTAAAAAATGGTTTTGATGTTCCAATCGTAATTTTGAACATACTATAAACTAAAGAAATTCTTTAAAAAATGCATCTTACTTCCTATTTTAAAAACAAATACTCAGCAATACATATATATACGCTTGAGAAAAACTGTTTTCTTCTTGCAATGCGTTTTTATATTTTATTAAATACATCAGAAATTTCTTAAAGAATAAAGATATCAAGATTTCAATCTATTTTTCTCAAAGTAGTTTTATGTTTTCCGTCATGAGTTTTATAACGTTGTGGTTCAAAATCTTGAATAGATACACTAAAATTAAGAATAGAAAGAATAAATAAAGAATAAAAAGAGAAATAGAGACACATTACTTATTTTTATTTTTATCCGTTTTCGAATAATTAGAATATTTTTGCGAGTAAAAGGACACAGGTTTATTTTTAATTAAAACTAAATAAGAATATTTTTCTGTTCAGAACATTTCCCTTTTAAATAATTTATCCAAAATTAGATTATATGATTAATCTGGTTTATATATTAAATTTAATTAGTGAATTAATAAAATGGTGTACAGTCGTGTATTAAGTAGTAACTAAAATAATACTTTCATTAATAATAAATCCTGAAATGTAACATTTAGGAAATGGAAAATCTTGTCCTTAGGTCTTATGTGCAAGCATATATATATATATATATATATATATATATATATATATACAAATCTTAGAAGTATAAAAAACCTCAAGCAATCTGAAAAAAAATTTAAAAAACCTTAACTTTTTTTGAAAATAGTAAAGTGTGAATAGTATATAATGCTGGAAATTGAAAATGGCTTTAGACTGTTAAGTTGGGTTACACACACATACATACACACAAACATATATATATATATATATGCTCGCACATAAAACCAAATGATAGTGTATAGTGTAGGGAAGGTGTAACCGAGCTTAACAGCATATATATATATATATATATATATATATATATATATATATATATATATGTTTGTGTGTGTGTTGCTGGGGAGTTACACATAAATTTATTGTTTCGAAAGAATTAGATAATGTTGAACATATTTACCTTATTACAATTTGTTTCATTACATTAAGCCTCCGAAAATACCCAATAATAGTTCATAGTTATGCATGGTGATTAAAATTAACACTTTCAAAAGGCTACAAAATTTTAAAAAAAACCACAAGCCAGAATAGTTTGATATTTCATTAGAATATACTTGAAGCAATGATAATTTGTTTTGTTAAAGAAAAGGAAAAAGAACAGTTCATAAGTGGATTGATAGAAGGTACTGTGCTAGTCATATAAAGCTAAAAACGATTGCTGTAAAATATAGGCGAATCTTAAGATGATAATTAAAATGGTGACATGCACACCACCTATTATATGTGCGATAAAAAAGGCGAAGAACATGCAGTTCTTGTAATTCTGCGTCTAGTGAGTCTATCATTGAAGGATCTACATCTGCTTGTGAAGCTTTTTTACAAGAACGTTGACCGCTCGACAATTGGATTGATTAAATTCCGGATATTAAAGGGTTTAAAAAGTGCCTCTGGTCAGATGACTGCAACGGTCAGAAGAAAGTTACTGATAAATTCGAAAAGACAGGTTCATTAGACGTGAAATTTGGCAGAGGGAGAAAATCAATTGCTTCGATTTCAGTGGAGGATGTGGCTACAGAATTGCAGGAAACGTCTGAAAATGCTATGAGGAAATGAAGTGCGATGAAAATTACCCGAACATTAAACATACTCTTCAGCGCCATACTTAAAATTTTGCAAAACATCGCGTAATACTATCCATTCAAAATTACTCATGATCAGGAGCTGGTTCCTGTTGCTTTAACAAAACGAGAATTTTTTGCTTTGCAATTTCTTGCTCGAATAGAAGTGGACAATAGATGGTCGTGGTCTAATTTTTGGACAGACGAAGTCTGTTTCAATCTCCAAGATTCTGTCAGTACTCAACACTGCAGAATATGGGAAAGAGAAAATCCGTTCGAAATGCAACCATCGTCTCTTTCTTCTTCAATGATCAATATGTGGTTCGGGTTTATGGCAGCATTTATCATTGGCTAATTATTTTTCGAGGAGATTAGAACTTCGGGTCCCGTCACCTGTACAGTCAACGGGAGACGTTATAAATTTCTTACGCGCAATCACCTCATTCCAGCACTTGAATTACGTGAATATGTAGATAGTACAATTTTTACGCAAAATGGCGCTCCTCCGCACATTTCAAATCCAGTGAAGGAGCTGCTCAACATGATTTTTTGGAAGTGACTGAATTATCAGTTCCCATTTTCCAACCACCTGGCTGCCACTATCACCTGACCTGAACTCTAGCTACTTTTGTCTGTGGCGTTACATAAAACATGTTGTGTACAGGGATCTGATTGTGAAATTAGCTGAATTGATCTCACGCGTTGTGCAACAAATTGACAACTGTTACAATATATGTTGTGGAGCATGCTGTTATGCACTTTCAACTTGTGACAGAAAACAGTGGACAGAATATTAAACATATCTTATGCAACTCGTAGAAGCTAATTCAAGACTTTTTTTCCTTGATTGTTTCATCATTTTTTACTTTTCTACGGTTTTTGTCCCAGGAACAAATAAAATCCGACATCTTTCAATCCGCTGTGGCACCATCTTTTTTTTTTTTTGGGGGGGGGGGGGGGTTGAAAAAAAGGGGGCCCGCGCCGGAGGGGCCGGTTTTTTTTTTAAAGGTGTTTGGAGGGAAGGGGCCCCGTTGGGGCGCCGGGTTGGAGGT